>LZPO01108294.1:59409-85730 GCA_001675575.1 Neotoma lepida | reverse complement strand
ACTAGACTGTAATCCAGCTGCCTGCTAACTAACTCACTAGACTGTAATCTAGCTGACTCCTAACTAACTCACTAGACTATAATCTATCTGACTCCTAACTAACTCACTAGACTATAATCCAGCTGACTGCTAACTAACTCACTAGACTGTAGTCCAGCTGACTGCTAACTAACAGACCAGACTAGTTCAGCTGACCATCGACTCACCAGATAAGTGTTGAGTAAAGTCACATTACTTCAGGGGTTCCATGGTATTATTATAAGGACCAAATTTATAAAACTTAAAGCCTCTTAAAAGAGCTATAAAGTATCCATATAATTCTATTTTCAGGTTAAATAAATCTTTATCATTATAGCATAAAGTAAGGTATAAATGTCAGAAGAGATTATCCCAAATTTATACATAGTACAACCAGAAGGAGCACTTTGAGACCGCTGTGATAGGATCAGATAGGGTCATAGAAACAAAAACTGTAGGAAGTTATTGCAAATGACTAGTTTTAGTAGCTCATTCATTTCCTTACCTTCAGATATTCTGCAAATGTTTGCTTAACAAAAAGTGGAAACCAGCTTTTGATACAAGTTTAGACACCCCCTCCCCCTATCCCTACCCTTCTTAAATCTAGGCAGTCTGCATCCCATTAGAGTTANGACATGTAAGTCGTGTTGCTCAGAGTTACAGCACTCACTCACAGGTTTAGAGGGGTTCTCAGTAGCAACAGTGAAATGGTAGGCAAGCACAGTCTTCCACAGGTGTTAGAGGAAACATGGCTTTCACCACTTGTAACAATTCAGGCCTTGTAAGGATCCACCAGCATCATTACAGGCACCTAAATTACTCTAGTAACAAACTAGGTAGCATCCCAAGTGCATAAGTAGCTCGTCTCTGGCTGTATATTAGTGACCCTTAGCTCACACCATACAAACACGAGGAGTTTCTTGTGCAGTCTGAACTTGGTCTGAACTGGGTTGCATCTCATCCAGGTTAAGTTTCCATTTTTGTAAAGATCAACAATTTAGAATGTCTCAACATCCCAGAATGATCCAGGCATTAGTATAACAATTCAGTGCCCCATTTTCTCTAAGTTCTTTTTTTCCATGATCCAGAAAAGCTGTCATTCTTATCTTTGTAGTATCTATTATGTTACAGTTCTGGTATACTTCAAATCCTTCAAAAACATGTCATAGCAAGTGGATTAAGTTGAACTGTCTTGTCATAATCAGAAGAACCATTTTGAAGCTTTTCATTTCTTCTGAACACTTTTCCAGACATCCACATGACTGCTCTTTCTGTTCTTTAATAACCATGGAACCAGAGATGGGCCACCATGTGCCCCTGTAAGAGGCGCCTGCCAGAACTGAAGGACATGAGGTGTAGTCCCTGCTCCTGGCGAGCCTGCATTTTAGCAGCAGAAGAAACCATATTTTTGTGGTAAATGCTAGGGTGGTAGCAGAGGACAGCAGCATGCAATAAGACATAGCTTGTAACAGTTGCCCACTGCTAATTATCCAGCAACCAAAAGGAGGTACTATGTTCTTTGCAACAAATACCCTGTGACTTAAGTCACTTTTCTGTTGCTATGAAGAGACACCATGACCAAGGCATCTTATAAAAGAAAACATTTAACTGGGGTTTTGCTTACAGTTCAAAGGGACAGTCCATGACCAGCATGGCAGGGAGCATGGCAGCAAGTGAACAGACATGGGCGCTGGAACAGTAGCTGAGAGCCTACACTTGATCCACAAGTAGGAGGAAGAGAGTGAGAGTCTGGGCCTGGCATGGGCTTTTTAAATCTCAAAGCCCACTCCAGGTGACACATCATCCCCTCCAACAAGGCCACACCTTCTCATCCTTCACAAGACTTGTCCACTAGCTAGGGACCAAGCATTCAGATTGGAGTCTCTTTCAAACCACCACACAGTGTTTTCTATATATACTTGATAACTAGTCAATTTAGTCAAGAGTATAAACAGTGCCGGCGTTACAGATCCACCTTACTGTTGTAATCTGATTTGCTAATTATGGACCTAAACATTTGTTGGTCTGCTTCTACAGCCTAAACCATACCTGCCCCTCCTTATAGGTCACCAGCTATGGTTTAGGCCTTGGAGATAGAGATGTCTATTATCTATCTGTTCACTAAATAATTGATGAATGAGTGAGGAGTAAATGAATCAACTACATGAAAAGGCAACATTTCCTTCATTTTCCTAAACTACCAGTTTGCTTTCCATACAGAAAATAATGTTTATGTAACTGAACTATTTCCTATTCTTCCTTTGACACAGTTATGCTCTGAACTATTAAACGTTGCTTCTCTTGAATTCACTCACTCTCCACAGGAAAGTGCTTCCCCCAGCCCTGCAAGTTTTTCTCAGAGAGCTAGTGAGTCTGAGAATAGGGCTAGTGAGGTGATTGAAGTCAGCTGAGACAGCCCATACCCTGAGGTATCCCTGCCTGGTTGTGAATTTGGCTCACAGGTCACAGGTTTACATCATTGGCTGATGGCAGAACTAGTTTGTTTTTTAACAAGTTGCCAAGATACCCAGTAAGTAATTACAAATGGCCCTTCATAGGAACCATGCAACTGTCTGCCATTTCTTCTTTTCTGTAGAATAGACTCAAAATGATTTTATCTTTTAAAATGTGTATATGTGCCCTTGTATAATTTTTTAAAGTAACGCTGAATAAAACCAAAAATTAAAGGCACAGAATTTAAAAAGAAAAAAATTTTAATTTCTTTTTTAGGTACCATAATTTTGTCGGAATCTCAAAAAAGATAAAAATATTTTATGTGATTTCTAATTCTAATATACTAGCAATAGTTAGACCCCCCAAAAAAATACCAATTTTAGCAATATTAACGAGCAGAGCAGTTTACTATAACTCTGGTAAAATACGCAAAACACATGCACAGGAACTATGGCACACCCTTGAAAAATTTTTTAAATGTAAAGGGGTGTTTTTGATTTGGGGACTGAACTTAATGTTGATTATTGACAAACTGGCTCTAAAATTTAGATGGAATGGCAGGGAAACCGGCTTTGTTGAAGCAGCTTGGGAAAAGAGCAAGGCTGGTTGGCTCACTTTCATATTTCAAGACGTGCTATAAAATAACAGTAAAGGCAGTAGACAGGACAGACACAGAGAAGTGGAGAGAAAAGAATCCACACTTCACCTCTGACCTTTGAACTCAAGTAGAGGAAGGGGTGATGTCAACAGATGATGTCGGGACAGCTGGTCATACTTAGCAACCTTGACTCCCTCGCTCCACATGTGAATAGGTGCCCAAGTGACCACTGGTGTCCATGTGAACTGTAGGCCTTCTGGAAGAAATACAGGACAGAATAATTCATAACTTGACAAAGAGTTTTTAGACATAGATCAAAACCATTATCCATAAAGGAAGATATAAATTGGACTTCATCATAATTTTAAAGTTTTGCTTTATGAATTATGTAGTTTGGAAAATGAGAACATGAAACCACACCATGGACTGGGAGAAAATATGTTCAANTTACACTCTGACAAAGGACTTTCATTCATAATATATAAAGAATTCCCAAGATTCAGCAAGAAAAAAAAAACAGTTTAAAGAGTGAATGAAAGATCTAAACTAACATCACAATTGATGTACAGTTGTCGAGGAAGCCTGTGAAGGATGCTCAGCATTATTTTCCATCTAAGTTACAAATTTAGACCAATCAACTAGCATTACACGCCAATTAAGAATGGCTAAAATAACTACCCAGGGCTGGTGAGGTCATGGATCTTAGAGGACAACCTATCACAGCTACTTTACTAGACCAGCATAACTCCTAACGTCATTCTAAGGCCTGTACACCCACAAATAAGTGTGGCTATCACCCCGAATCAAAGAGGCTTCTCTTTGCAGCAAATGGAGACCATTACAGAAAACTAAACAGGTCAGAATCAGAGATCAGCTGATCATGGAGACCCCAGCCCCTGCAGGCACGTCCACAACACTATTCCTGCACCTAAGGCTTAGGGACATCTCAGAAGAGAAAGTGAAGACTAGGAAGTCTACTATGAGATTGTCTTCTAGAAATGACAAGGAAGCTACACCCATGATACCTCAACAATATGACTGCTTAAACAAGACCTAAACAATGACAATACCAAATAAGGGAAAAACCCATGTGGTCTCACCCTAGACTAAGAACTAGAGGCCGCTAACGACTGCTGGAAGGAGGAGAATTAGTCTCTCCCAAGGATGAGCTTTCTAATCGGTTATCCGATTAGTACATTAGTACAAAGTGAACAGCTCTGAAATCATACACACACAAGCAACACCAAATGGATTCAGCAGGTTGTATTTATATATTTATGCATACATATACAATGCATATATTTTTATATATATTCCAAGAAAAAGAGGCCATCGATTTAAGAGGAAGTAAGGGGGTTATGGTGGGGATTGGAAGGAGGAAAGGGAAGGGGGAAGTGATGTAATTAGATTTTAGTTTAAAAATGGACTTTAAAAAAAAAATGCCGAAGTTCCCAGTACTTTTAAACCCGAAAGATGGTGAGGATGTGCACCAACAGGCAGTTCATGGTAGCTTTGTCATAGTTGCCAAGAGCTAGGAGCAGCCAGCTGTTCTTTGACAAGGGAATAGATAAACATTCCAGTGACTACAAAATAGCGGCGATGATACTGAGATGATACTGAGGTGTAGTGGGATGTTGTACAGAAGCAGGAAGAAAAAACAGATCATTCATAAANTAGGAATCAGAGATGAATCTGAACTGTGTTTTGCTAAGCAAAACTCAACTCCAAGTTACTTTGATTCCATTCCCCTGAGATCTGGAGGTGATAGAACCAGAGGGCAAGAATAGATCAGTGGCTGACAAAACTTGAACTGTTGGGTGGGATGATGGAGGAGGGGGGCTTGCAGAATGGAACTGTTGTGGCTCTGATAGGAAGCAAAGTTAGTTGAGATGGGCTGGGAGAATACTGTAATGAAAGAGGGAGTCCTGACATTTCTAAGCCAAAAATGTCCCTCTGCTGGCACCCAGAGGACAGATCTGCTCAAGGGTAGTCATATGTGCACATCAGTATGCACACCTGTAACCTGCACGNAACCACAACATGATTCCAATCCACTTGTGTGTCATAAACGTCACTGTGAGCCACACATGCATTCCACACCCAGTGATACTTTGTACTTTCATATTAATGATTTTACTCATCTTGGGGTTGATTGACCCTTTTGTAAAATTCTTTTTTATTACATTTTTGGTTCATCTGCAATCAAAAGTGTGTAATGTTTAATTGGAAATATATCAGTGGTAACTCCCATTGAATGTACTGTCATTCATTGTTTCTGTATGTTATATTGTATGGTTTTTTTTTTTTGACTTGAGGTACATGCCATTATCTGTATTTCATAGAAATGGAAACCGAGGCATGCAGATTTCGTCAGGAGCTGAGGATAAAAGAGGAGGTGTGTGCTGGGCAAGGCTGACGCTGGATGTCTGTCCAGAGCCTTGGTGCTCTGCACATGTTTACCACACAGACAGAGCCCCTGTTGGGTGGCCTGGCCTTTGTTTGATATTTGAGTGATTGAGCCTGTCATCCAAAGGAGCAGACATTCTGTATCAGTAAGAACAGTTTTATAAGCAACTTGAAGTCCACAGTAAATGAGTTGCGTCTGTGGCTAATACATTGGTACCACAGAGTGATAGTCTTTCTCTCACAGATCTTTTTTTAAGCATCTGTATCAAGGAACATTTCCTCTGATTACTTAGTGATGGTCTTTAGACCTATTTTATTATGTAGAGACTTACTAATCTGTGGCCTGTATAGAGTCAGCAGTCGTCATACATGCAGATTGGATGTGTGGCCTTAATGCCCTGATACGTTTGCAGCCTTAACAAGACACATGGCACAAATGTCCCCATTAACTTCCAACATTTAAATTGATCATTTTCTCTCAGTCTCAGTGCATTTCAGAAAATCTGGCTATTGAGTAAATCTCTTTACTTATACAAAACATTAAAGTTAAATTTCCTTTTAAATTCCTGAAGTAAAATTAGTCACATGCTTAATTACAGATGAATTTTATGGCCAAAGACCAGACAAGTGTCTTGCTAGTGTCTGACAAGAGAAGTGCTCTTGGGAAATAGGTGCTAAAGAAACCTGCTAAAGTTCTCTGCTTTTAAAATCAGTATTAACGTTAATAAATTACAGTATAGTTGAATTCTTCTTATGCCCATCTGTAGTGAGGATTAGGGCTCAGTCAGCATCTTCACTGATGGACACTTGTAACCAAGGAAACTTCTTAGATGAAAGTGTAACTATTGTTTGCAGTTAAAGTACAACTGAATTATAGTCTNTACATGTACCTGCATGCATGTATGCTCAAGTGCGTGTGTGCAGGTGCAGGTGCCCACAGAGGCCCAAGTGTGTTCATATCCCCTGGAGCTGGAGCTCCAGGTGGTTCTGCACTGCCTTGTGTTGGAAGCTCTCTTAAGAGCTGTCTCTTCAGCCCTGCAGCACACATCTTCCTACTCATGGACTTCCATCACTAGAAGTCCCCAACATACTCCAGTTCATTGTGGGATCTAGGCTTTGGTGTGTTACTGCTATCCTGCATCCCAGACTTGTCTCCTAGGCCCTATAACAGTCCGACTTTCATTGTGGGCACTTATGCCCACATCTCCTACAAGAAACTCTCTCCCAGGGAAAGGATTATACTAAATGCAGAACTTTGGACTCTGATTCACTGACATCACAGGATGCCACAGGCATGCAAGTAGGAGCTGAAGGAGAGTGCCAGGCTTCCCCATTCTTGACCTATGCATGCAGGGGTCTCCATAAGGGAGCNGCTCACACCTGTCCTACTCTGACATATGTCATCTGATGGACCCTAGCACTGAGAGTAAGGGCATTGAGCCCTTGACAGTGCTTCCTTGTATTGAAGTATCTTAAGCTGTGAGATTCAGTGGAGGTGACTGAGCAACATCTCTTGTCTTTGGTCTAAGCTGGGAACCTGTGCTTAGTTTGAATGGTGAAGCAGAATGCACAGGAAACCATTCCATCTGTCTGTGCTGTGGAAGATTTTCCTGAAAGGATTACCAAATCAGAAATTTTTATTCAGTTGGGGCAAGTCATAACTGAAATGCCTTCACCATTTTTATTTGGGGGTAGGAGAGTCCAGAGAAAACTGAGAAGTAAATATTTCCAAAAAGCAACAAAATAGAGGGAAAATACTTTTATTACGGTCTTTATCTACTAGTTCAGTTAAATGTTTATCTGTAGATACCAACTTCTGGGTTACTAGGAATCCAAGGACATGGCTGTGGCTTAAGAACTCCACAGATGAGAGGAGAAGGTATATAAGACCCCACCCAACCACAGGCATTCAGTACATACCCATGATGCCCACCCAGACAGCTTCTTCAGGGGACAGCATCACCTGAGGTACCCTTTGTCAGGGTTAGGACAACATATGGGTGGGCCTAGGGCCCTTGAGATGCTCCCAATCCCCTGCCCCTTGGGAATATATAGTCAGGCATGCTGCTCTGCTCTCCTAACAAATTTTTCTACTGTATACCCTAGGGGAGATCCCTTTCCTTCAAGACCTTCCTCATTTGGGTTTTGATCAGTATTTACCAAGGTAAGACGGACCCTGTTTTTGCCAGACCAAAAGTGTGTGTGTGTGTGTGTGTGTGTAGGCAATACTGTTTTCTGTTTTCACCCTCAAATTAAATTTCAACACTTTAAATTTCTTCGGCAGTTAAGTATTGGCCTGTGTTTACCTTGTAGATTGGTATTCCAGCATGTGGATATGTGCATTGACATTCTAGGGAGAGCTTTTGGTTCTGGTTTGACTTTGGAGGTTTTGAATTTGAATAGGGTCTCTTGTGGCCCAAGTGGGTTCAGTCACACTGATTATGTAGCTGAGACTGGTCTTGAACTCCTGATCCTTCTATTTCCGCCCTCCAAGTGCTGGGATTACAGGTGTGTGTCACCGTGCCAAGTTTGTGTGGTGCCAAGGGTCAAGCCCATGACCTCCTTTATACAGAGCAGGTACTCTACCTACTTAGCTGCATTCCCAAGCCCCAGACTGGGACTTTTTAACTATTGTGTGTCAGATAATCAGAAAACTCTAATAAGCACTTTTTATATTGTGCTATACAATGGTTTTCTTTGATATAGTGAAAATAGTAAGGCTATGAGATGTTATGTAACTGGAAGCTGTTGCCCTCTGCTCGAGTTCCAGTGAAGGATAGATTGCTCTAGCATAACTGCCTGGCAGATCAGAGAGCTCATGTAAGACATACTGTGAAGTCAACCAGAGGGGAAGTTGGCTTCCTGCAGATTTTTAAAGTTTATGAACCTCTACAAACGCCAGCCTTGGACTGGACAGTCTGTCCTCACGAGGAGAGTCTGTGCTCCTGGTCCCTATTGCGTGTGTGTAAGCCAGCCATTCCTGTGCTCCCTTTTCTAGCTAGCATATGCAATTAGTTCCCAAGCCAGCAAAGAAGCTGCACTGAAAGAGGCTACTCTGCCCTCTTCCTTCCAGGTGGCATCCTCATGTACGGGGCACTGGTGCTCTTCGAGGCCGAGTTCGTCCATGTCGTGGCCATCTCCTTTACAGCACTGATCCTGACTGAGCTGCTCATGGTGGCACTGACTATCAGGACATGGCACTGGCTGATGGTTGTGGCGGAGTTCCTCAGTCTGGGCTGCTATATTGCCTCACTTGCTTTTCTCAATGAGTATTTTGGTAAGTGCTTGGAGCTTTGATTCATTATCTGCAGCAAATTAACCTTTTGTTGTTATCTCTTCAATAGCTCATATTATAAATAAATCCCATAGCAGAAAGTTTCACAACACTGAAGTTTGTTTTTATGGAAAGATAAAAATCTTGCAGTGATTTATATAATTAAGGCCTTTACAGTCTTACTTATGTTTGTTTCCAATCATTTTCCCTACAAGAGCTGTGCTGTTTATGTTTTCATGGTGGAAGCCACTGACTGCTTCAAGGCAGGCACTTTTAGAGAGGAGGTCTGGGTGGGCATGAGCCACATGTGTTCTACTTCCTTGTGCTGTCTGCAGAAGTTAACAGCAGCCCAGCAGGCAGCCAGCCTCCTCATGGTAGCCTTAGGCTCCTCACCATGTGACAGGGGGTCTTCACCAGCACCTCCCTGAGATGGAGTCCAGTGCCTGTTGCTTCTAATGCATTCCATATGCTAGCCCCAGCCCAGCTCACAGTGACTTGCCAGGTGACCTTGGGACTATGGGGCCACCCTGACATCAGTTCTCTTAGAAAAAAAAGGTGTTTCCTCAGGAGTTACCCATCTGTGTCCTCAGTATTCCCAGGACCTCCCATGTCCCCTGGCACTGCTCCACCCTCACCGGGCCCACTCTGTTATGCACTGATAACATCATTCTTCATCATTCTTCCCCAGCCAGAGGCGGAGAATGGCAGAAGCCAGGTCACCCCGGTCATTGTGGCTAATGACACCAAGTCTGATTCTTTCCCGAGATCTGTCAAATCAAGGCAGAAAGCAAAGATGCCCTTTTTTGCATCAGTGAGTGTAGGGCTGCACTGCTCCTGGGGTAGAGAAAGGCCCTGCTTCCCAGACTTCAAATAGAGGGTGTGGGCATGCCCCATGCACCCATGGTGTGCGTTCTTGTAGCTGCCTGATGACCAAGCTGTGTGCTTCCTGATCCTAAAAGAAAGGCTCCAGGCTTCAGAAAGGAGAAAGCTTTATGTGTCCCTCTTGTGTTCTCCACACACATGACAGCAGCAACAGTTGCCATCATGAGCAGTTGTCCATACAAGTTAGTCACATACCTATGGTCCCTGCTCTTAATGTGGCGACACTGTGACTTTGGGGTTGATGAGTGTGGAGTTTGCACACTGATGATTAACAAAGCCTCTCTAGGTCATGGATCAAAGCCACAGTGAGTAAATTCAGTTGCTGTAGGCCATCACTCTTTAGACCAGGCAGGGGATGGTGCAGATGGGGAGTGGAAAGAGTTAGCTATACATTAAAAGAAACATGAAATATACATATAGAATACCTATGACTTGTAAGAAAGAGCTTTCAAATGAGAGTGTCAAGTGTGGCAGTGTTCTGAAGTGGACACTCTCAGACACTAGCACAGATTCAGGGAACATGTCTGGGCGTTTGCTCCCATGTTATAGTGACATAACTGCTATATTGCCATTTTATTTAAAAGGTTATGTGGCAGCAGGCAATGAAACGAAAGTTTAAAACCCCAACCACAAGTGCATTTCACACTAACATTCTACCGCTTTTTAATGCATTTCTCCAATAAGTAGCTAACTACCACTTAAAATGCCTGAGCCTCTTTCAGTCTTTCCTTCATCTGCTTTATTCATGTTTTCTCTTGGCACAGGTATAGGCAGAGTATCTTTTGGCGCTTACTTAGGTAGGTAAAGTTATTATTCCCTTCCAGAGTACAGACATTTAGCAAAACAGCATTGGTGGGCACACTAGGCTAATTCTTTAAAGTTCAAATAAAAACCAGTTTTCCTCTAACTCAGCGTTCCTCACCCACTGAGACCTCGGGAACCCGCCCTGAGCTACCTACCTGCATAGTGTGCTCCTAGGTGTTTTCTGGCGTCTGGCCCAGCTGTCCTTCCTAAGACAGACTTGCCTGTAAGTGCCAGCTAGAGGCTTTCTCCAGCTGTGCATTAGGGCCTAGGCTCNAGGCCCCAATGTAAGTCTGTAACTCTAGTGAGAAGACCCTCTTATCCCAAGCAGTTTCTAGACTCTTATGCACAGGTGAGACTTTTCACACGTGGCTTGCCATGAGGACTTTGATGACCTTGTTAACAGCGAAGTGAGCCTGTGTCCTCTGTAAATCATGGTGAAAATGCTGTCTACCTGTTAGCCATGTACAAGCCCTTACCAGTGCCAGGATGTGCTCACTGTGAGAAGCACAGATTGAACAAGTGTACCGATCAGACAGCTGGGCAGTGAGGCCAGTCAAGGTCAAGGGCAGANTTGTGTGCATGACCACGATGGAGCCCATGGCTCTGGGGATGCTGAGGGGGTCCAGTCTGGGCTATGGCTGTGATCTTAGGGGATGGGGGCTCCTGTAGTTAGCTCTCAATCTCTCCTCTACCTCCTCCTGCAGATGTTGCCTTCATCACAACCGTGACCTTCTTGTGGAAAGTGTCAGCCATCACTGTGGTCAGCTGCCTTCCACTCTACGTGCTCAAGTACTTGAAGCGAAAGCTGTCCCCTCCTAGCTACTCCAAGCTGTCCTCCTGAGTATGACATGAGGCCAGGTAGAGACACTCCTGCGCTGGGCAGCATGAGGGATTGGCACTGCTGGTGGGCTGAGGGCTGAGCTCACCTGGCCTTNCTCCCAGTGTCTGTACTGGAGCAGCGTGAACAGCTACTGAAAGGAAGTGATTGCTTCAGCACGGCTGGGCAGGCTTTAGTTCCTGAGCATCGGAAGCTTGATTTCTGCAGTGTCCCAACATTCGGCTCCTTTCTTTGATGGTGTACTGTAGAAAGCCATTCCTGCTCAGACTGGAGATGCCATGCCTGCACGTGCCACTGTGCCTCAGCAGACAGTGGGCCTGCTCGTCCACCCTCTGCCACTGGCACACTCCTCTTCAGATGCAGTTTCGCTTTTCAGTGGACAATACATACATAACAAGCCCAAGTGGCCAAGTGGTGACACTTCTGATATCCTAATTCCGTTGCAGCTATGAATGTAAACCATTCCTCAAGGCACTGCTGTTAGCTGATACATTTTTATATCTGTGAAACCATATTCAAAACTGTTTACGTAGAACTCAGCTGTCCTGTGCCACTCACAGCACCACAATGCTTTGCTTCCTGAGTAGGTGTCCCTAGTCCACATGGTTATACTCTCAGCACTTGTCTGAGCTTGTGATGGCAGATCCTCTGTCGAAGGCTGCACTGAGGGCTGATGGGAGCTCCTTGGAGGGATACTGGGCTTAACGTTTGCCCCATGCATTGTGTGCGTGCAGCTCTGCACTGCACAGTGTGTTCCCACCACACAGTGGGCCTCGTGACCTCAGCTCTTCACACTGTAAAGCAGGCTGTGGGAGTCTCCTTTGCACTAGTTTTTTGTATATGCCTATGCTCTTCAGCTTGACTTCCCCTCAAATGTGGGCCCCTAAGACCCTGAGATCTTTAGGGAAGGACAAGCTGTGTGTGAGAGGATATTGCCCTAGCAGGCCACAGGTCTGTACAGGATCCTCCACCTGGGCTCCTGTGAGCACTGCTTTTCAGAGGAGAAACTCCTGAGCTGCAAATAAAGCTTCATCCGTCCCTACAGTGCCTATTGACTTGACCGCTTTTGTTATTAGTAAGGAACCTTCTGGATGTTTAAGTATTCCCTTTCCCGACAGAACTGCAGTCAGGAAAAGCTTTTTCTTATATCCCCCACAAGGTGTCACTGTTTGTTGTCAGTTCACAGGAGGATTTTCTTCTCCCTGTTGAAANAGGGAGCCCAGAGGTCACTGACCAACATATCTGACTGGACTTCATGATGTCCCCACCCCTTCATTCATGCAGCATGAATTAAGGGTATCTGATTCACAGAAATGCCAAGAGGCCATGAGCTGAGGGCATATTGCTTTGGTCAGGGTGTAGACTGACTGCAGATCACCCACTCACCTGGGAACACACACACACACACACACACACACACACACACACACACACACACACACACGGGAAACTAACCAGCATGGTGGTAAAGAGTTTTGGGCAGCCTCAGAGAACAATACCATGAGCCTCTGGGATTCAGCAGCTTTCACACAGTAGTGAGATACNGAGCAGGAGTAGTCAGCCTTTACGTCTTCAGAGGTTGAGATGCATGAAGTCCTAGTTAGAGGCTATGGGAAGCCAATGTGGTTTCTCATCCATGAAGTGAACATAATCTCCCCCTCAGGGTGCCGCTGTTCGGGTCAAATGAGACGACGATGGGAGGAAGCCCTGAGCAGATGCCTGGCACACAGTGACTCAGAAGGTCTGTGTAGCACTGGTCCTTGGCTGGATTGAAGAAAATGACTGCTTAATAAAGGATCATTAGACCTGATCTAGCTCAGTCCTACGAAATAGCTCTTCAAGTGTCAGGAGAAAAGAGCCACCTTGAGGGGCAGCGTTGTGTTCCTGCTGGCTTCTGAGACAACCTTGTTGAGTGTAGTTTTAAATTCTGGAGCTGTGTCAGCTCCGGAAATTCTCCTGGACAGGCTTGCTTGCTGGTGAGCACTGTCCAGCCCTCACAGGGCATCTGTAGGCCTGCTCCTCTGCCCTGTGCAAAGAAAGGGTCTCTGCACTGTCTAAGGGCTCTAGTCTCCACCTCCCTCTCCATTGGAAGCACCAAAGCAGGAAACTTTCACAAGTTCTTCTAGTACACAAAGGCATGTGACAGACGTGGTCTTGCTTACTACACATGAAAAGTGGATGTAAGGAAGCTGGCAGGACAGAAAGCAAGTGGACAGACTCCCTGGAAAGATGGAGTTGAGCCAAGACCAGAAAAGATCCATTCACTCCAAGAAGGAAACAGCATTGGGATCAGAGGAACAGATGGAGCGGAAGCCAAGTGCAGAACAGGGGAGCGGAGGGAGGGTGGCACAGGAAAGGTCAGGGAGGCAGGCATGGTGGAAGAACAGACGGAAGAATGAGGAAGCTGTGGCCAGGTGGGCAGGTGCACAGGTAGGCAACTGGATAAATAGTTAAATAGGTGAGTGGATAGGTCAGTGTGGGGAGGCTGGATCAATGGATGGGTGGGCAGGTGGCTGGTCCAGTAGGTGAATAAATGAGGAAGCAGACAGGTGGATAGATATATGGATAAACAGATGAGTATAGATGGGTAGGTGGGTGGATGCTGGATGATGAGTGGTCAGGTGGCTGGATTAACTTAGATAGCCACATAACATTTTAGCCTAGGGCCACCATGCTTTTTCTTCTAACAGTTGTGAAGCAGACAGGGCTTCGCTGTGTTCCCACAGAACCGTAANATTGTTAAAATGGCCACTGGTTCTTTCCTGTGGTGCTCAGGGCCCAGCAAAAAGGCTGTAGTAGAAAGACTCAGCGTAGCCAAGCAAGCCAAGTGCTGCCCCACCTCTGAGGGAGGCCTGGGAACCTGTTCTCATGGGCAGCCTCCAAGCATGATAAGTGTACCAAAGGCCTTAGTCAAAAGACAGGTGACCCAGCTGGACAAAAAGCAAAACTAACTACACCCTAGACTGAAAGCATACGTATGGGACAGCTACAGTGTGCTAACAGGAGGTATCATGAAGCCAGGTGGCCATGGTGGTATCATTCACAGTAGACTGCATAATAAAAAAAATATTCCTTAGGCCAAAGAGAACACTTGATGGAAATTCTGCTAAGGTAAAGTAGATACATGAAAGAACACTCTGGTCTCAGTAGGCCAGTTGCCTTCCTAAGCATAGCTAGCTTATTTATTTTCACTTTTTTAAAGATTTTTTTTCTCTGTATATACATATAGTGTGTGTGCTGTATGTTCATGTGTGCAGGGATGCACGCCCATGCATCTATGGAGACCAGAATGGAATATCTGATAGCCTGCTCTATCACTCCCTGCCTTACTTCTTTGAGACCAGGTCTCTCCCTTAACCTGGAGCTAAGCTGGTAGCCAGCATGCCCCAGTGATCCTGCCATCTGCCTCACACAGCACTGGGGTTGCAGGTGCGAACAACCACACCTAGACTTTTATGTAGGTGTTAGGGACTTGAACTAAGTTCATGCTTACATAGAGAGTGTTGTTACCCACTAGAGCGTCTCCCCACCTCTGTGATTGGCATCTTTATCACTGTCAGTAGCAGCAAGCCTGGAAGGAGAGAAATCACAGTGATGCTGTCAGCCCATGGCGATAGCTGTGCACCCAGCCACTGCAGAAAACACAGCAGAGTGCCAGGTGCTGACTCGGGAACAGCCCCTAAGAAGCCCAAAGCCAGAATCAGGTAGACGTGATTCCAACACTTAGGAGGCTGAGGCAGGAGGATTGTAAATTTGAGAACAAAAGAAGGCCCTGTTTCACAAATCAAAACAAAAATCAAATGGCCTATTTCTAAAGAAGGTGGAAGAGGGGAATGACTAGAGAAATTCTAAACTATATTCAACATAATGAAAATGTCAAGATTTGAGAAACACAGTCAAAGCCATGTTTGAGGGATTTATAGGTCTAAATGCTAATATGAGAGGGGAAGTCTAAAATCAAGACTCCACTTCTGGGAACTAGGGGGAAATAGCAAAGCAGGCTTAAACAGAAATGAAAAAAAAATGATAATATGAATGTCAGCAAAGAAAGGTTCCCACTGGAGGCAATAATCCCAGAAGCCAGCTCTGGAGATCTGCTGGAGCCCCCACCCACCCACCCTTGCCCCCACATGCTGAGGAGAAAAGAGACTAAATTTCCATGCTTTGGTTCCATTGATGAGACAGCAGCAGGTTAGTGTAAAAACATACCTGAGGAAATCAGGAAAGTGAAAAGGTTCCTTGGGTCCATGGTTTCTGGTGTCAGCCCATAGTCGAGTGAAGCAGAGAATCACATCAGGGAGNGTGTGCTAGNTCAAAGTTGACGGTCTCTTGGAGTGGACAGGAAGCAGAGAGGTACAGGAAGGGACCAGGGTTCCCATGTCCCTTCCTTCTGGGAATACCCCTAGTGGCCTAAGCTCCTCCCTCTAGGCCCCATCTCTGACTTGGTCTCACACTTCCCCACACACCATCTCCTGGAAACCAAGCCTCAACACCTGAGTCTTTGGAGGGAACTCTGCAGTAACATTCTTGGGGCTTGGAGGGTGGGGAGCCGCACATTCTGTGACAGACAAGAGCAGCACTATAGCCCATCATTTCTGGTCCTCACTGTATGTGGTCGACAGGAGCAGGGGTCTTCCCCACAACTTACAGTTTTTTTACTTCCTCTGAACGTATATTCAAAATAAAAAGTTTTAAAAATAACAAAGATTGAGAGACTTTCTGTTGAGTGGTCAAATCAGACACATCAGACCCTGGGCCGAGTGTGGGAAGTGAGCTCAGGCCTCGGCAGCAGCCCTTCAGNTTCCTCTGGTTTTTCTGGAAGGGAAGCCAGTTGGTAAGGCCAGTTGACTGCAAGCAGATCTGTCAGTGGCAGGGATGCATGGCCTGCGAACAGCTCCCATGTGGGCCAGTACCTGAGACCCAGCCCAGATGGGAAGGACCTGCCTGGGCCAGGGGTCAAGAGACCACAGGTCCTATGTCTTAGGAAATGCCTGCCTGCCAAAGCTTCTGGCCTTGTGTTGCCATGGAACGGGACTCCCTAGGGTTGCAGAGGGTTCAGTAGGTACCAGGAGGGAAGACTGCCGACCTGTCACTCTCACAGCTCAGTGGTCACTGTTTCAGTCCCACAGCTCTCCTGCAGAATATTCTTGGACCTTATGCATTCTCTTGCCCCATCACATTTGGAGTCTGGCACTTCTTGCTACTTGAGGGTAGGACTGGCCTTGTAAGCCTTCATGCCTTAGGAAAACAGCATGGTACCACAGACGTGCTTGAAGAGTGCAGTATCAAAAATTATGGGCTGGAGAAACTAATGCACAGAGAACTTTAAGGGGTGGGGGGAACTGAACTGACCTTGCATGCAAGGGTGGTACATGTGTGGACCTGGTTGTGCCTAGCACCCTGCTTCTCAAGCCACAGGGCCACATCCATGTAGGTCCCTAAATCACCCTTGCTAGTACATCCAGGCCCATATAGAAGACCTGAAGGAAGCGGGATGGGAAGAGGTCATAGAGCTGGACATAGACAAGCACCTTTGTCCTCCCTGCTGGATCTGCACCCTGCAGCCCCCAAGTTTTCCCAACCAGGAGCTCCACAGGTTACCAGTCAACCCTGGACCCTTCTCATCCAAGAATGGCTGACCTTCACATCCCTCTATAAAAGCTGCCCATCTACAAATGTAACTGCACAACCATGTCAAGCCCTACATTCTCCCTTCAGCTTATAAGTGTCCACAGGATTTGGCAGAAGCCACNGNGGGACATGATCTGTTCAGCTCTGCCCACTCTCCTCTGTCCTGCCTTTGGACATTGGTCAGTGACTTGACAGAGTGGAATATCAGCCTGGGAAGGACCCTGGAGGGAAATTGTCCAGCTTTAGATTCCAGTCAGGCACATGACACTACCCTGTGTCATCACATGGTGTCTTTCNGCAGTGCGTAGATGTCCTTTTCCCACCAACCATTGTGCCTCCCTCAGTCTGCATTGGCACCTCTGAGTATGGATGTAATTCCAGATCGTCCCAGGAGGGGGCAGCAGAAACCAAGAAACGGTGCTTGCAAGTTGCTCTGGATTGGATGCCCAGGCTCTGGTGGGGTTAGTTAGCTAATGGACAGAATGAGCACTCCCTAGATGCCACGTCCTCATGGGGTCCAACAAGGACTCCTGGCTTTGTTCTGACAGAGGAACATGCTGCTGCTCACAGACACTTTTGTGCAGATGGTATCTGGTTTTGCCCAAGTGGGAAGCTGTTTCCCTCTGCAGTGGGGCCCCAGTGTCTGAGTTCCAAGTGTCTGGTCCTTGTGGGAGAAGTTCAAGGGATAAAACCCAGGGCCTGGACCTTGGGGATCCTTAAGTGGCCCACTTATCTGGGAGGTCCTGTATACCTATGGAGCCAGGGGTCTNACTGAGGTCTTCCCTTCCATATGCTGATCCTGAACACAGCATTATTGACAGTGTCTTTCCTAATCCTGTCACTGTGACTTTGACCCAGAAAAGAACTAGGCATCCTTCAATTACACTTTGAGTATTCCAGAGTGTCTCTGCTGCCAGCTGCTTCCTANCCCTGTGTCTCAGACAGCACTGTGCCCAGCACTCTGTAGGTNTATNCTCCCTACAGGCGCAGGGTGAACTGTGACCTCAACCTAGATGCTCATACANATCTATGTGGGCAGCTTTGCAAGCATGGAGTTCAGCAGCAAGTGTCTGAGGTCTTCCAGAGCCCACCCCGAAGGGGAAAGGTACTATGGGTACCACTTCCCTCTGGAGGAGGGATAGTGAGGCCTTAAGAATCGAACATTAGTGCAAGTCAGAAATCTGGGTTTTTATGTGAAAATGGAGTTGAAATGTTGCCTCTTGATGTGCCCATGGTTTGAGAAGCGCATTCGAGCTGGCATCCCAGCTAGGGTGTCATCCATACCCAAAGGGTCACCCAGCTGCTCCCAGCCAGCAGCCCCTTCTTGACCTAAAGGCTGAATGACTGTGACTCAGTTTCTCCCTGAGAAGAACAGCCTATTATTGAAGACATGGACTATGAACAGGNCTCTGGGAACACATGAAAGGCTGCACATCAGAGTACCCTTGGGCTCTCCTGGAGAAGTGGCTGTACTTCTTACTATGTCCTTAACCTGGAGGCACCGAGTTACCCTGCCAGGACCTGCTGATCAGCATTCATTTTTCAAAGTCATTTTCTGGGTAAGGTGCTCCCAACACTAGGAACTCTCCACCTCACCCCATGAGCCCTAGAGATGGGTATGTCCCTTCCCCAAGCTTGGAGTGGGGAGGTAAAGTATAAAGAATATACAAACAGTAGGATCTGCCCTACCTGCCCTGACCCCTCTACCCACCTGCAGATCAGGCCCCTCACATGTAGGTCAAGTTCTGCATAGGAGATTAACCTGGGTCACGAAAAGGTTGTGGACCATTGCCTTTCAATTAAGCATCTGACTCCCACGTCCTCAGGGTGCTGTTAATCGTTGGTATTTCTCCTTCTGTAAAGAGTCCATTGTAGTTCTTCAAGGTTGTGAAGCTAGCATTACCTGCTGTAGGTCTGTGGGAGAAAGNGCTGCTAGCTATCTTAATTTCGGTGACTAATGGTGTGTTCATATCCCTCATGCAGAGCTTCCCAGGGCCAGCCCCTTCATATTCCTATCATACATGGACAGATTCCTAGGACCAAGAAAACAAAATACCAGTGTGGAGATATGGTATGTTAGAGACAAGGAGGGAGAAAAAGATGTTCCAAAGATGGGCTATGGACTGATCTTCATCTAGAATTGGGAGGCTATGCCAAGGGCAAACTTAAAAAGCTGTAAAATACCTAGGCACAATGGAAGAGGCTACCAGGGAGCCTGGGAGCCAGAAATGGGAAGAGGGGTATCCTGGGAGGCATGATGGGTCCCCTGACATAGCACACTGAAACTGAGGAATGGCATGTCGAGAACCCCTTCCCAGGGCTGCCTGCTGACATCCTGCCTGTGGACCACTTGAACACTCAATAACACAGCTACTGTCTGTCATACCCCCAGGGCCAACTTAGCCTCTATTGAGACTCTGCTCTCCACTACTACCCCCTTGGGTTCTCCCTGCTCCCCATCTCCCTTCACAGACCACCCACAGGCTCGAAAACTCTCTTACCCTTGAGATGCACCAGCCTGAATGTCCTCAACTCTGAGAAAAGAAACTCATCCCATTNCCAGAGCCTGCAGCTCAGATGCCCACACGAGTAGTCCTTGGGAGAAAGATGGGCATTGTAACCATGAAGAAGACGCAGTCCCTACTGGGCAGCTTGCCCACCCAAGAGCCAAGGTCTCTAAGGGGCTCTGGTCCTTACCAGTTAGCAAGCAAAAGCAGAGCCCTCAGTGCCACCTGCTGCTGTCATTGGCCATGTCTTTATACCTGACTTCACACCCCAGAACCCCAGGAGACCTGCCCCGTCCCCATGCCCCATGTCTTCCTCTAGGCTGGGCATTAGTACTGAAACTAGAGGAATGGACCGCCTGTCCTCAGGTCTGTGAAGACCAAATGTGAGAATGCAATGGTATGAGGACCAGAGCCCTCACCAGGTGCTTAAGAAATGGCCAGGCACCACTGGTGGGTACAGGGCACTGATAGGCTGTGTAAGAGAGAAGGGGAGGAAATGAAACAAAGCATGTGACAAGAACACAGAGGGACTAGAAGGTTAGCTGGCCATTGTGGCATGTGCCTATGGTTAGTGCTGCTGGAGTGGCTGAGGCAGGAGGATCATTTGATCCCAAGAGTTCAAGGACAGCCTGGGCAATGCAACCAGATATGGTCTCAGAAAGGAGAAGAAAGACAAGGAGGAAAAGGCAGGAGAAAGAAAAGGAAAGAGGAGGGAAGTGAAAGAGGGAGTCAGGGAAGGAAGGGGAAGGGAGGGGGAGGAAGGGAGGAAGTGGAAGCGGCAAATGGACATCCTATTAGCCTTTGAAAAGGAGGGGCCACCCTGGCCCATGCTTCAGTATGGTAGAACTCAAGGGCGTTTGCTAATGAAGCAAGCCTGACAGGAAGGACAGGTAAGACAGGGTTCCGGTTCTTTAAAAAATATGTATTTATTTTTATGATGTGTAAGAGTGTTTTGCTTGCATGCATATGTGTGCTGCATGTGTGCCTGGTGCCTGCAGAGGTCAGAAGAGGACACTGGATGCCCTGAAATGGGCATTAAGGGTATTTGTAAGCCACCATGTAGATGCTGAGAACAGAAACTGGGTCCTCTTTGTGAGGTAATCCCCCANGCCCAATGTGGAGCCATCTCTCCAGCCCTCCAGCCTCCAGAACTCCATTTCTGTGGAGCCACAGAGTGCCAAATCCTTGAGACANCAGTGGAGTGCCAGGAGTCCAGCATGGACACAATGGGGACAGTCTCAGTTTGGGAAGACAAAAAGTCACACATCATGGAGTACACACACGCTTAAAATGGGCTTCAGTGGTGCTGGAGAGACGAGTCCTCGGGCAAAACCATACAAACCTCAGGACCTGAGTTCAGCACCTCAGGACCTGTAGCTGGGCACAGTGGCACATCTNTGATCTCAGCATTCCTACAGCAGGATGGGTAGTGGACAGGAGAATCCCCAGAGGCCTGAGGGCCAGCAAGCCTGGAATATGCAGCAATGACAAAGGTCAGGACAGACACCTGACATGACTACACACACACACACACACACACACACCATGACATGGGGATGCCTGCATACATTCACACACAAAACATTTTTAAATAGGTCAAAATAGTCAATTTCATGTTATGTTTATTTTTAACAGTTTTGAAAAAAGTAAAACTCTTTTTAAAAAGACTTTCTGGAGAGACTAAGCCCTGGGGAAAGCCCCCAGGCTCGGAGGGGACAGCCTGGCATGCTGTGTTGGTAACTCGAAGCCTTACTGTGGAGCAACTTTATGTTCATTTACACTTTGGCAAGATGCCACTTCCTGTTTCCAAGAAGAAATAAAGAGCTGAGCAGACTTATAAAAAGCACCACATCTTCTTGGACATCAAACGGCCCCACACAACCTCTCGATGGGTTGGGTGTAAATGAAGCAGAGACACATGGATTAAATTCCCCTTGCAATTTACTCCAGTTTAAAAATTAATGGAAAAAGTGCCTGGCAAAACTTGTTTAGAGCTTTATTGAACCAAAACAGTTTAAAAATAGTTTGGGAAGCTGGGCCTGCACTGGGTGGATGGAGCCTCGTCTCGCCAGGCTGAGGGGCTCCTGGGGCAGCTGGAGCCACACTTTCTGTAGTGGAGAAAACTGCCACCCATGAGAAATGAAGGCAGTCATTTGATATCAGAGAAGGAAAAGAAAAAGTACAGCCTCATTACCTAGGGCTGGGGGCAAAGTGGCTCACTGTGGGTTACAGCTTAATTAAAATATTCCAGGAAAGTGAATGTTTGAAGAAGGTCACAATGTTGCCATCAGAGAACTGTTGTTTCTCATTATAAACATTTTGCCGTTAAAAAAAAACAAAACAAATCCTGTGTGTTTGAAAGGCACAGACCTCAAAACAAAGGGCAACCCCGTGGGCTAGGAAGTGACTCCAGGAGCCTCTGCCTGCCTAGAGGGAGAAACAGGCCTTCTCATGATGGTCACTTCTGGTGGCCACTTCTTGTCCTACAGAGTGGAGCAAGAAAGACCAGGGTGACAATGGCAGGTCAGACTACTTACAGACAAAGCTGGGCACAGCAAGTGAGGTCATCTCCAACCTCTAGCTGCCTTTGCTGACCTGACCAGCAAGACCTTCAGTTGCAGGCACAGCTCTGTCCACAGCCTGCTAGGAAGCACNCATGAATTTAACCAACCTGCCCAATGCACACTTGCACACCGGTTTTCCAAGAGATCATCTTAAAGGGACCGTTTCTCCTGCTTGGCATGCCAGCAAGGCCCAGAGGACACAGCAGGCTGTGACAGTGTCTTACTCCATCACCATTTTCTTCCTTCCTGGTTGGAGGAGTGTGTGCTTTCCGATGTCCCTCCAAAGCCACTCTTTTCATTCATGGGGAGGAGGAAAAGATACTGGCCAACCACATCTAGTGGCCAATGTCACCAAGCCATGGCTCTGGTGTTCTTGTAGGCTCCTATTAGATGTAAGAAGGAGGATCCCAAATCAGACTGGACTGAGCCCAAAAGGGAAGTGATTATGCCCCACAGGTGAGATGTTCTGGGCCAGGTTTCCATGGATGCTGGAGCCAGGCTCAGCCTAGTCTCCGATTCTGACCCTGGACTGGGTCCCACATTGAGTGACTTCCCCCGATTGGGGTAGACAGCCTGGAGCTTGAGTCTCTGTGGCCTCTCTTAGGGAAGAACACTGAGTGACTAGTTTCTGTCAGGAACTTACCTTGGGCCAGGGCAGGTAGTGAGCAGTGGGCAGGTACTGACCCACTGAGAACTGGAACCTTCCTCCAGCAAACATCATAGGATGGGTAGTGCTGCCTCAGGCAGAATGGGCCTGGCTGCAGGACCTGTTGGGGACACTGGCCCAGGAGGAATGTCACCCATTCTCTCCACAGTAGGTGTTTTGGAAGCGAGCTGAAGGGGATAGTCCCTCAGCCCCCAGGAGAAGGAAACTAGCATTCAAGAATATGAACATGTGGTATGATACAACACTGTGTTCAAATACCTGAGTGTGATGGCTATTTTTTGGTTGTTGACTACATCTGGAATTAACTAAGACCTAAGCAGTTGGGTACACCTGTGATGGATTTTTTTTTTCTTAATTAAATCATTTGAAGTGGGAACCCTAATACAGATTTGGGTAGGGTTCTATAGAGGAACAGAACTTACAGAATCAAGGGGATTTATTAGAATGGTCCAGCTAGTCCAACAATGGCTGCCCACCATGGGAGTTCCAAGAACCTAGGAGTTGTTCAGTCCCAGAGACTGGATGTGTCAGTTGGCCACCACTATGACAGAATCCTGAAGACAAAGGCTCTAATACCAGTGGAGGGATGGGTTTGCAGTGAGGGCAAGCAGGCAAAGAGAGCAAGCATCCTCCTTCTGTGTCTTTTAATATAGGNTGCCAGAAGAAGGTGTGGCNCAGATTAAAGGTGGATCTTCCCACCTCAGAAGATCTAGATTAAAAGCGGGGCTTCCCTGCTGGGCATGGTGGTACACACCTTTAATCCCAGCACTCAGGAGGCAGTGGAAGGCTGAGCTCTGTGACTTATGGCCTACTGACAGAGCTGCATAGTGAGACCCTGTCTTAAACAAACAAGTGTGTCTTTCCACTTTAAATGATTTAATTAAGAAAAAAAATCCCTCCCAGGTGTGCCCGGGCCACTTGGGCTTTAGTTAATTCCAGATGTAGTCACATTGACAACTGAGAATAGCCACCACACTGAGGCAGGCCACTTTAGAAAGAAAGGACGATCATTTCTGCTCACAGTTCTAGAAGTCCATGGTCCTGTGTGATGGTGTCTTACTAGCACAGTTCCAAGGCACACAGGGCAGTGCCTAAGGAGAGATACAAAGCAAATGTGTCAGTTCTGGGGTCTCACAGAGTCATCAGAGTCCAGGTGTGGGTGTGGTTCCATCCAACAGTCTTAGCTGACCCTGGTCACCACACAGAGGTCTCAACACCATGGCCAGGTGCACTTTCTCCACCCACCNATACCACACCATAGGATGAAGCTTCAACACAGAGCCCCTGGGGAGCACCCAGACCATGGCCAAGCCAAAGTACCTCATATTCTGAAGGGACANTAGTAGGGACCACAAACTAGCCTTAAATGGATAGGAAGTTATTTGCATGGTCCAGAAGTTCAAAATCAAGGTGTCAGCAAGGCCAAGCTCCCTGAGACCCAAGAAGGATGGGGATTCCTGCCTCTTCCAGTCCTGGGTGGACTTCCAGTATCCTCTGCACCCCTTGGCTGGCAGGATGTCTCCCCTGCTCTGCCTTTTTCCTCACATGTTTTTCGCCTTATATGTGCCATGCTCTCCTCTTCTGAGAAGAAGTTCTGGGTTGAGAGCTCCAGTGACTTCATAGAATTGGGACCTCTATATGACCTCATGTCCAAATAAGCTCCCATGCACAGGTGCCAGGNGTCAGCCCTCCAAGGTGTGTTCAGAGGATGAAGTTGAACCCACAGCTAAGATGTATTGAGTCCTCAAGAGTGTCATGCCATGTGTCCTTCACAGCTGCCCTGTGAGGCGGAGCCCGTTAGCTTGGCGCTACAGGTAGATGGAGAACTGAACATCAAACCTAGTCTGTGGGAGACCGGCTCCCAGCAGGAGGACTGATGAGCTGAACTAACCCATCCCCCAGGGAATTGGTGAAATTACTTTTAAACCCCTATTTAAAGTCTCTGGGAAGGAACTGACACCCCAAAGTCTCTAAAATGGGCCCAGGGGCAAACAGCAAATGAAGAAGCATCTGTGGAGAAAACCCTGTGGGGACTTAATGAGAGAGTGGGCATCTGTGGCCTCTGAACAGCCCCTCCCCACACACACACTTCATCTGCAAGTGCCAAAGACTCCCTGTTTCTTAGCTTTGCTTTGCAAAAGTGGCGTGTTGTTTTTGAATGGCTGCTCTGGTCTGCCAAGGTGGGGGCCGCTTCTGCCCCAGCCAACGGCAGGCTGCTCCACAGTCTGGAATGCTGGGAAGATAGATGGTTTTGTCACCTCAGCCCATGATGCAGTGGACCCAGGAGAGGGCCAGCAACAGTGACAGGATTGGAGAAGGGTCATCACACACCAAGTGCTCACTCAGCTCCTAGAGAAGATGTGATCTAGATGGAAGTCTGTCACCATCCCCATCCAGGCTCTCATCCCCTGGCTCACCTCTGCCTTGGGAGAGACGGCTGCCATCTTCTCCCAGAGCATCTGGCTTCACCAGGCAGCCCAACTTGCTGAAGCTCACACCTGAAGTTGCTCTNGAGAGTGCCAGGGAGTCACGGAGTAGAAATATGCAGTCTAGAGTTCAGGGTGGCTAGTAGTCAAGAGAGGTTGAAAGAAAGCCTCTGCTGAGAAGACTTCCCTGGGGTTAGAGTGGCAGCAAGCATGGCACCAGAAAGGAGACATTTGTGGAGCAGCTTATATCCCACAACATTGCTGAAAATGACACCCCAATCCAATAATGCCTGTTGAAAGAATATAACAGGAATATAGTCCGAGAGAATGGGGTCTCACCTCAGACCATGTCAGGCAGGTGACTGGGAATCACCCAGCCATGCCTCCTAAGGAGCAGGATCATTGGCTAATGCTTCTGGGAGAGGGCACAGACCTCACAATGGTGGTCTCTAGGTCACTGACAATAAGCTATTTGAAGGGGCCTCTAGCAGACCTGAACATGGCAAACATTGCAGACCAGTCTTGCCCACCGCCCCCCCTTCCCTCTCCCTTCCTAACTATTAGATTACGTTCCTGAAGCTAGCCCCCAAGGTCTATTCCCCTATTTGGCCACCGACTCATTCCTGTGACAAAACACCAAGGTGTACACAGAGTTGTAGGAATGTGTAGAGACCAGAACCTAGAAATTCAGTCATATACTGTCTAAACTGGCTAGTTTCCAACTCAGACTCCNGAGATNTGCAAAGAAACAGAAACCATACACATCAAAACACAGAAGATAGANATTGTCTCTGAGAATTATCAGGTGTTATATTTAACCAAAACAATACTACTACTAAAACTTCAAACTTTCCTTGTGAACATGCTCACAGATCTGAAGTAAGGCTTGGTTAATGAAGAGGTGACATGAGGAAAATCCCAGCAAGCTCCGAGGAAGGCAAACTCCAAATAGAACCTGCCAACAGAGGGAAGAAACTGCAAAGAAGAGCCAAGGGGGACCTTCAGAGCTGGAAGGCACAGCAGCCCAGTTACTGCTGTAAATGATCCGCAATGGGGGCTTCAGCATGGACCTGAGCTGGTGTGAAGAAAGAACTGGTGGCTGTGGTGCTATTCCAGGTNAGATCATACAGGCCATAAACTGGGAGAGAAAGAATGAGAAGAGAGGGAGAGGGCAAAGGAGTAACAGTAAGGAAGCGAGAAAGAAAGGAGGTGAGAGAGCAGAGGAGTGAGAGTGTGTGCAGGCGGGGGGGGG
>LZPO01108294.1:41183-59327 GCA_001675575.1 Neotoma lepida | reverse complement strand
GGAAGGTAAACTTCAAAAGACCAACAAACTGATCCCAATCAGTAAAACTACAGAAAGTAAAAGATGAAGGGAAAATATCAAAAGCAGAAAGGAGANGGAATAGTGTCTCTTGCAACGGAACCCCTGTAAGGTTACTATCTGATTCTGATTAGAAGCAACTGAGCTTGAGGACAATGGGACAGCATGTCCAAAGGGCACTGAGGAAAAACTTGTCATATACCCCGGTACTCAACAAAGCTTACTTCAAACTCAAAAATGAATTAAATACTTTCCCAGAGAAACAAAAACCAAGAATATGCTGCTAGCAGAAGGAACCTCCTTGGCAGAAATACAAGGTCTTCTTCAGGCAATAGCAAGAATGCCTGGACAGCAACTTGCATCTATGTGAAGTGGCAGAGTGCAGGAGGCAATCACATGATTTTACAAGCCAATATAAACACGTGTTTCCTTTCATTATCACAACTCATTTAAAAAACAATCACATAAAATAGCATGTATATAATGTAGTATTCTGCCCATCACGTACAGAAATGGAACCCAGGTGTGATATATTTGCCAATAACAACACAAAGTGTCTTAAGTGTTTGCAGATGGTAAAAGAACAATTCCCACAATGCACCATGAGGTTTGTCACAACGTGTGTCTGCAATGGTGTAGAACATCACACCATCCGGGCGATGGGAGGACTACACAGTGATGTTTCTGTGTGTCACCAAAAGAGTCAGGAGAAACCCAAGGCTNGCTGGGAGGTTACGTGTAGCTGCAAACACAAGAGTGACCTCTCAGGGATGCTGCAAACTAGGGAAGCACTTTTTCACCAAAAGCATTCTGTAATGCAAAGAAAGCAATGAAGAGCCTGAAAGAAAAAGACACAGAGAAAGTAGGAACCAAAAGTGAAATTCAGATTTATCAGCTAAAACATGAAATGTGAACAGATTAACGCTCCAGTCAAAGAGCAGCAGCTGTCAGACTGGACAGTAAAATATTCAATTTCACGGTGTCCTCGGGAGATAAGCTTTAGGTGGAGAAGTATGTATACACTCACACCAAGATGGAGGACATACATCATGCCAAAAGAAACTCCACAAAAGCTGGAGTGGCTGGCTATACTACTGTTGAATAAAAGAGACCTTCAGAGGTGGGGTAGATTAACTCCAGTCTCAGGAGGGGGTGAGTGTGACTCAGAGTGGCTTCAGGGAGGAGGTCCCTTGTGGCCACTACAGGCAAAGGATGTAAAAAGTAAAGAACACCAGGTATCAAGTGAAGCAGTCTGGTGTTGATCTTGATTTCTTGGGCATATGCCCTGGGAGAGGTTGCTGAGTGACTGGTTGATTGATTGATTGATCATGGTTTTTTCCTTTGTTTTGTTTTGTTTTTAGGGCTGTGTCAATTTCTCACCAGGGGCTAAAAGGAGAAAAAGTTGATCTTAGCTCATGCCTTCACAGTCTCTTGGCTCCACTGCCTTTGGGCCTGTGGCAAAGCAGAGCATCCAGGCAGCAGAGCTCACTGGGACAAAGCAGGTGACCTCAAGACCTTGAGTAACAGAGTAGGGTATCTAGTCTCAATATGCACTTCAAGAGCATGACATTCCACCCAGTGACCTTCCTCTTACTAGGTCCCATCTCCTAACCATCTCATCACATACCCATGGTTCCATCATAAATTCCATGGCCTTCTGGGCCTT
Source organism: Neotoma lepida (assembly GCA_001675575.1). NCBI lineage: Eukaryota > Metazoa > Chordata > Mammalia > Rodentia > Cricetidae > Neotoma > Neotoma lepida. The sequence continues at coordinate 57,643 of LZPO01108294.1, read as the reverse complement.
TTTGACCCAAACCNTTAGGCCTCATAGTGAAATGGATGCTAGGCTCCTTATGGCAGATCATAGAAGGAAGGCTTCTGCACCTGTCCAGGGAAGAGGGAGGAGATTAACAGATGTTTAAAGTAAAACTGTAGTGTTAAGCTCTCTGAACCCCAAATGTATGGTTCCCCCCAAATACCCCAAGGTCTGAGAGGGAATGCTGAAGGAGCAGGAACTAACTCAAGGCAACTGTGAGGCTTCACTGGACTGCTAAAAAAAATAGCACTTTAAAAGTAACCTGACGGGGCATCATAAGTGGGCAGCCCGTCTAGAGAGGCCGTTAGCACTGATCATCCAACCAACCAACTAACACAAACCAGCCAGGTGTGCTGCAAGCCTTTAACCCCAGAATCTGAGAAGTAGAAGCAAGAGCACCAGAAGTTTAAGGCCAACTTGGGCTACATGAGACTATCTTTAAAAAATAACGTCCCTGAATNCCAGCTTCTTAATCTCACCCTCTACAGGTTCTGGAAGGAAGCCCAGTTCCCCAGCCTTCCCAACATCTCACAGCCCTAGACCTCCTTCCTGTGCTGTAATGCAAAGGAGAGGGATCCAGCTGGACACCCCAGGTGCATTTTTAAAGAAGCCACTCCTGTGGTTCAAAATGCAGATGCAGTGAGAGCGTTGTGTATTTAGCTACAGATGTTTTACATAGCTTACACAAGCAAGATGCATGTGGGTGAGGGGCTCTGTGGTTCAAAGAAGCTCTCCCTAGCCTGGTGCGCTGTGTGTACAGCTCCTGGATAGGCCAAAGGAGGCTCCAAGTTGCAGGACTGAGTGAGAGTTCTGCCCCTGGCTACTCAGGCTCTTGCACTAGAAACGCCCACCCTATCACGCTGGGGTTTCCTGAGCACTTGGCGTTTTGACACCAGGTTAGAATCAACAGCTGCCAGGCTCTTGGAAACTTTGAGCCCTGGGTGGATACCCAAGTGCGCCCCAGGAGGAAGGATTTAGCGCCCAAAGACACTTTTTAGATGGTAAACTTCTAGGGGTGTATTTGCCCCAATAATCCACAGAAGCAACAGTAATCTAAAAATAGTCTTGTTTTCTGTCCTAAGCTCCTTTTAACTTCGTTAGTCATCGCCAACCCTTAAAATAAAACCCGTGTAACGTCTCTCCTGGTAGCAGCTATAAACAAACCTCCTCTAGAGGAGGCCGAAGGAAGAGGAAAAGAGGCGGTAGGGACGCGCAGGGAGCGCGGCCACAGGATGAGGCTTGAGCCCGAGGTGGCCGCAGGGCCTGGCGGACAGCGTGGAGCTGGCCGAGCTCCTGCGCCACTGCCTCCGGAACTCCCTGCGCCTGGCGTGCGGCCACCGTGGTCCCGGCAACGGCATTAAACAGAGGGAAACAGGCCCGGGATTCCGTCACCCGCGGGGGATAAGGAGGGCATTGAGACAGACAGGAAAGGGCTTTTCTGGATGGGGTGAAAAGTTATTTATTGGAGAGGGAGGGGGAGGAGCAGACAGGAGGAAGAGGAGGAGCGGGAGGAAGAAGAGGGGGAGAGGAAATGAAGGGAGAGGAGATGAAGGTTGAGAGCAGAAAGGAAATGAAGAGGAAGAGGGGAAGGAGGAAGAGGAAGAAGCGGAGGTGGAAAATGATCCTGGAAGAATCCTGGCCCCTTCCTCCAAGCTTTGCACAGCCAGTCACGTCCGGAAAGTCCAAGAGTGTGAACAGGCCAGCGTTTCTGACAAGACGTGTCCGGACTCCTCTGGCCTCCAGAGTCCCCAAGTTCTCGGGTGGGCCTTAGTCTTCCCGCCACGCCCCGCGGATGATGCCTCCGCCCTGCCCCGCCCGGTCCCCGGTCAAGGGGGGAGGGACGGAAACTCTCCAGGCAAAATCTTGGCACCCTGGTCTGGCGACGCTAGGACTCACTGAAGAATGGATTTTGGGGGGGTGGGGTGGAGAAAAGGGTCTTGGGCAGTGGGGTCTTGGCACCCCCTAGCGGCGGCCTCTTCTGAGTAGCGCAGGGAGGCTTCTGTGCATCCCTGCAGGGTTTGGGGGTTCCGCTTTGGCATCCTCGCTCTACATCCCGGCACCCTCATTGAGCCTCAGCTACTTCATAGGTCACTCTCCACATCGTCGCGGAGGCACCCTCAGCCCCGCTTCCCTCCCTATCCTCTCGACCACCTATGCTAGTGCCCCCCCCTCAAGCAAGAGGCAAGAGGTGCGCGCCATGCCCAGCTCTGCACGTGAGCAGCAGGTCAGCAGGTAGTGCACCCGAGATGTGCTGGGCATCAGCTGTGGAAATACAGCCCCCGCTGCTGCGCTTCTCCTCTGTGGTAGAAAAAAGGTGACGCTAAGACCACTGGAAGGAGCGGGTAGATACTTTTGGTGGAACAGATGGGTTTTAGACAAGCACTTTCTTACCATTTAACATCGGGCCCAGTTGGTCAGCTCCACTTGCTGGTTGGAGCAGATTTCCCTAGGTTTTGGGGATGTGGAGTCCTTTGGAGCACCCACTGGCTCAGTCCATGCCCCTTGCGCCCCGCAGTCTCGCCGCCCCACAGCAGACACGCTTTTTTGCTTTGTGGGTTTACTTTAAAAGCACATGAGGTGTAGGCCAATAGACTTATGATTTCTATATACGAGACATTCTAACTGCACAACCCTCCAATGTCTCCCATCCAAAGCCAACAAGAAAATACGGTCGAGTTTTGGCAGCAGAGCTGCGCCCTAGGAGATGCAGGGAGATTTGAAAGAGAAAAAGTGTGAAGCGAGGCGGGACAGAATCCGCACCAGTTCCCAAGCACAAGCAAGCATCCTCCAAAGCCAGAAACCTCACTGTCACGCCCACAAAAAAAGTCAATCTGTGGTCCCCTTTCGGGTCGCAGGCGCCGGGGCAAAGGCACAGNGAAGGAGCAGGTGGGCGCNCTCTCCTAGACTCGCTGCCTCTTCCTCTTATCATACAGCAAGAAATCTAGTTCGCTCAGATATTTACAGAGTAAAAATGACAATATCTGGCTGTCCCGGGACGCCCATGCAATCTGTTAGTAATTTAGCGGGATGGGAATTTCCTTACTCCCGCCTGCCAGTGGAAGCGCTTTTCCAAATTTCCACAGCGGGGGAAGCCTGCGATTTTACATAATGACTTCAGCATGCAAGGCGTCTCGGCACCCCTCCCCCGCCGCTCGTACCCCCAGCTCCTCATTAAAGGGGAGAGTAGCTCTCTCAGGACTCCCGCGTGAAGCTGCTGCCGCCCGGGCTTGGCGTGTTCGCCCATCGCCCCCTGGCAAGCCCTTTCCTTTCCATTTCGTCCCCGCCAGTCCCTAAGTCCCCACTCTCCCCATGAGCCCTTTCCCTCATAGTCTCCCCTCACCTTCCTTTGCGCCACTATCTTCCCTCTTGAACACCTTTGCCCACCTCCGGGTGCCTCTGCGTACCTCTGGGAGCCCCTACCAGTCCCTTGAGACCTCATTACCCCCTGCTGAGTCCCTTCCCTCCCTGTGAGCCCGGCTGGTCCACCCTGGGGTACCCCTATCCAAACCAGGGCGCCCCGTTTGCCCAGCGAACTGCAGCCGCTGCGCACGGAGGGCGGCGCTCCGCGACTTGTCCCCCGGGCCCCGCGCCGGCTCGGGAGGGCAGGGGCGTGATGTCACTGCAAGGAGGGGGCGCGGGAGCGGCCGGGCGGGCGGGAGCCGGGGGAGGTGTTTTCCAGCTTTAAAAAGGCAGAAGGCAGAGCCCGGCCCTGCGTCAGAGTGAGACCGAGAGGCTCCTAACTGGGCGGCAGAGTCGCCGCGCGGATCCGAGCGCCTGGGCACCGGCTCCAGGGCGCAGCACACACCTCCGACCCCGCGGCGAGTCCCCAGCCGCAGGCAGGCCTGCCACGCGTGCACACCCCCCGCATGCCACCTCCCCACGGCGCGCGGCGCTGAGCCCGGCCCCGCGCGTGTTGGCGAAGAAGAGGTCGGACTAGGGAGCCGGCCCGGGGCTGCTCGCCGCGCCAGCTCCCGCTCCTCCTCCTGCTGCTCNCCGCTGCCGCCACCGCCGCGTGGATGCCAAGTACCAGCTTTCCAGTCCCTTCCAAGTTTCCACTCGGCCCTCCGGCCGCAGTCTGCGGGAGCGGAGAAACTTTGCGGCCCGCGCCGCCCGCCGGCAGCACCATGAAGGCGGCCGAGGAAGGTAAGCCCAGCACCCGGTCCTTCGCACCCGCGTGCCCTGGCCCTCCGTGCCTGCTCGCCGCGCCCGGCGACCATCTCTAGCCCTCCTCCGGGGCCAGGCTGCCGGGACCGGTCTGCGCCACCAGGGAGGGGCGCGGGCGTCCGGCCGGACAGCGTGGCACACACTGTGAAGGGTGTCCCCCTGGTGTTTCCCCGGCGCAGCCCAGATTTCTAGCGCGCTTTCTTGCCAATAGGTGTCTCCTCTTCTCTAGCGCCGAGTACTCAAACTTGGCTTTGGCTGGGGTCGCGGAGATCCCAGCTGGGGAAACTTGATTCACAGGGGTGAGAGTTATGGATGGGGCGGNGAAGGACCATCAGAACCGGGGGAAAAACCACCCTAGGATGGAGTGAGGCTACTTTGGAGAGCAGATATGGCCCTGCTTCTACCTCGGGAGGCAAGACCACCCTTTAGGGTGAGGAGCAACTCATGACATGAAGTTTAAGGGTCTTGCGCCCTCCCAAGTAGGTCGGGTCGTAGGTGCCTCTCACTAAGTAAGGGGTTAGCCGACTGGCCCCAAGTGGTCCAGGCTTCTAGATGCTTCTCAAGCTTGTGGCCAAATGTTGCATTCCGACAAGAGTTCTGCCTTAGAAAATGCCTTGGGAAAGATCGAAGGATTGCCAGATTCAGGCTGCTTCTTCCAGGTGAAGAATGCACGCTGGTAGGGCCAGAAGGGTGACATGCCCCGGATCCTCTGTCACGACCCTTTGTGTCCCTTCAAAGGAACCAGCACGATAACTTTTAAAACATATAGGCTCCTGCAGGTGATTTGGAACACCCTTTAAAGGATGGCTGGCTCTTCATCCAGGGATTAAGATAACCTGACCTGTGTACAATGGGACCCGGGAGTCATCTCTCCTCATTCCTTTTTGGCTCTGAAGGTGTTATTTTAAATTACTGAAAGCGGGGGCGGGGGGAATAANGAAAGCGAGCTGGACCCCCACTAGGGCTGGGGCACTCCTATTTACAAAGGCAGCCATCCTCTGCACAGGCACTTGGAAGGAAACATTAGCTTCCTGTGAGACTCTGATGAGTGTCAGGCAGGGCAGCAGTTCCCAGAGAGTCAGCCCTGGACACCTTGCTTATCTTCAAACTCAAGACCCATAAACTCAGCACAAATGGATCCAAATTTTCAGAGTCCAATGTCCTGGGTAGAGAGTATTGTGTGAACTTTGAACCAAAGGCGGCAGGTATTGCTCGTATCATGCCATTGCCCTAAATTTTAAAGAGGCCTAAACGTTGCCGAGGATGTCTCAATGTTCACAGGAGGAGCTCTTGCTACAAGGAAAGTTAACAGTGTTTTTGTTGTGGTTTGGGTTGTGAGTTTCTTGACACTTATTTCCACACACATTCGTCACCGCTTTTTTTTTTAAAGGCACTTAAAGCCTACATTTCTTTAACTGTAGAGTTACTCTTCCATTACTCAATAAGACATCTTTTCTTCTAAGCTGAGCTTGATGGCTCACCCTTGTAATCCTAGGTGTAATCTCAGCACTTGAAAAACTAAAACAGGAGGATTGCCATGAGTTTGAAGCTAGCCTGGGCATCAAAGCAAATACCAGGTGGGCCTTGGGCTACAGTATAAGACCCTGTGTCAACAAAGCAAAACACAAAAAATGGGGGGGGTGTACAAAAGGAAAAGCCATTGTGTGTATGTGTAGGGGGGTAGTGTTCATTTCTTGTGTAACCTGCCTAGAAAAGGAAGTTTGAAAATGTCCCTGCTGAAGCAGTGGATTGGAAGCAATAATGAATGCCCTTTGACCAAATCATATTGGTCATGTTGTGTAGAGTGTGTATGTAACTGGGCTAACCAGAAACTGCGATCCAGTCCTGAGACAGGCAAACCCATACAGGGGAAGGGAACTGCATGCAGCAGGTCATTGTTGGTCATTGCTGAGGGCCATGGGGAAACACCCTGTTCTTGAATAGGCCTTGACCTGGGCACCAGCTGCTCTCTAAGGTCTTCCCATTGGGTGGGCATCTGGATGGAAGCTCACCAGGCCCAGCCATTTCTGAAGGCCTTGTTGCTCTGCTCTGAAGTACTCCAAGAAACACAAGCCTGTAGGTAGCCACAGCATCAGAATTGCCTCACACAACGCCCCACGGGCTCTCCGGGGCTGAACAAAGCTTGCCCTGTTCTCCAGCCATTTAGCTTCATGGTATTGTTTCCTAACCCAGATTAGAAAATGCTGCNGCCTTGTACCCTGCTTCATCACACCCAGTACTTAGAGCTGGCCCATTAACATCTTGCAGACTTGGGAGGAAGTGGTCCAAGCTAAACACTTCTATCAAAACTGGAGTGTCTGCCGAACTGGCAAACTAAGCTTCATACCGTATAGAGGACAGGCAAGGGGGCTGGCAGATGCCCACAGGAATATTTCATACGTAGTTGTGTTGACTGACTCCTGTGTTCATGAGCGGACAAGGGGGGAGCCAGACCAGCCCCTGAGAGAAAGGCCCTGTGGCTTCCTCCCTGTGGTCCCAGCATCTGGGGGCATGTGGGCAGAAGAAGCCAGGTGCTTTGCAAACTTTAGCAAAAAGCTTTATTCAAAATCAGACAAGAAGGGCTGTTAAGTGTGTGTAACTGGGGAAAAGGTGGCTGAAGAGAGATCGAGGTTTCTCCACAGAAAACAGAACTTCCATTTCCCCGAAGGTCAGCAGAAAAGCAAACTAAAACAAAACAACGCTCCAACATGCATCTCAAAGTGAGAACTATTATTAGAAACTAAATCAGGCCAGACTGAACTATAGTTTATCACGGGAGAAAACCAGCTATTGAAACAGGGTCCTAGGAGAAGTGGCAGCCCACGTGAGGCCCAAGTTAGCCTCNGGAAAAAGCCAGCCCCCAGGGCCCAAGGTTGCAGGGCAAGAGGACACAGGGGACACTTGCATCTGGTGGCAGATACGGACACAGATCTCCCTTCTCCTTTCCTTCCTGCCTCCCTCCCGGGTTCTGAGGCTGGCCTCTCCTGCCCTAGCCATCATTTTCCTGATATTCCAGATGTTGGTTTATGCGGTGCCAAGACACCAGGAAAGTTCGAACAAAAAGCTGGGAGAAACAGGAAAAGATGGATGGGGCTCCACAGGCCCAGCCTTTTCCTTCTGATTGCGGTGTGCATGGCGCTGCCTGAGTGGGTAACACCCATGCCCACTCAGCCTTTGGGAACTTTGAAGTCACCCCTACTAGAACCTGAGTGTGTAGTGTCCTAGGTGCTGAAAGATGGAGGTCGTTGGTGCACGAAAATAGGGTCTGCTTTGAATGAGGTGGCCACCGTGGGTAAACTTGAATGGTTTGTAAGCAACTGTGTTCTGGGACTTGACCTGAACAGAGGGGAGCACAACCCTCAGGGACCCCCAACCTCATTTTCCTGTCACTTTCAAGTAATTTCTTTAGTAAAAGCGGGGCTAGAAAATGGTACCCCCTCCCCCCAGCGTTTACTGCTAGAAGTTGCAAAGCTCTGAGGTGGGCTCTGGGATGCCTCCCTGAAGGTGGGTCTTCGCCAGTCATTCTGCTCAAGAAGCAACCTGGAGGAAGCCCTAGATAGATCAGGAGAGGTCATGTTTTGAAACTATTATATATATATATTATATTATATATATTATATTATATATAATATATATATATATATATATATTCCTTTTCCTTTCTTTTCGAACTTTTGAACTAATCCAGTAGACTTGGTCTTTTTCCTGGTGCAGGGAAACAGCAAGACCCAGGGCACCTCCTTGGGCTGTGGACCGCGCACCACGCTGAACAGGAACCAGGGGACCGGCTGCGAGGCCCGGCGGCGGGTCCAGGACGCAGCTCCAGGCACACCGGCCCTGCGCTCGGGGTCCNGAACAACCGCACAACCGCGCAGCCCGGCCTACGCTGTTGCGCTAGCCTTGCGGTGGCCCGCTGTGCTGAGGTTGGGGCGCGGACTTCGGGGATGCTTGCGGGGCACTGGGTTCCTGCGGGTAGGGGGTGTCCTACGGGAGACTGTGGTCCCAAGGTGAGGTGGAGACCCGGAGGAGCTGCGCGGGATCCTGCTGGGATCAGGCATCCTGTTGAGGAGCGGGGATGTCCCTCGGACCGCGCGGTCCTGCGGNCGCGAGTGGAGCCCAGGCTGCGCTCGGGCTCGCGCGCGGAGTTTATTTAAAACTCGGAAGCCGGCGGCCGCGAGCAGCTTGTTTATGTAAACCCGGAAACACCCGGGGGGACAGGGGCGGGACCGGGGCGGGAGGCCGGGGAGGGGACAGGGGAGGGGACAGGAGGCGGGGGCCGCGTCACGCCGGGGACGCGCGCGAGCGCCGGGCGCACCAGTGCCGCGCGACCCCGACATGACGGGGCTGGAGCAGGACCCGGAGTTCGACTTCGATTTCCTCTTCGAGTTCGATCAGAGCGGCGGGGGCGCCGCGGCCGCAGGTGGGTCCGGCGGGGGGCGGCGGGCGCCTGCACCTCGCCGCGGGCCTGAGTTTGCTGAGGTCGCCGGTGCCCGCCCCAACCTGGCACCAGCCGGGACCCCGGGCCGCCGCCCTGTGCGGCCAGGAGCGACGCGGACCAAGTTGCTGCCGGCCGCAAGGAGGCGGGAGGCCACCTGTGGGGCGAGCCTGCCACGCTCACCCGCCGGGGCACTTCCTGGCATCGGAGCACCCGGCCGCGGGAGAGGGCTCGTCCCTCCTTCCAGGAGGCCCTTACCCGAGGGGAGGCTGTGTCCGGCGCAGGACTTGGACCTCGTAGTCCGGGGACAGATGGTCAGCGGCGCTGCCAGAGGGCGGTCGGAAGCCGCCCTTTCTGAGAGCCTGGCTGCTACCGCGGGGCCCCGGGGACCCGGAGCCAGGAGGCCCGCCCCTGCGCTGACCGCCACCGCAGCTCTCTCAGCAGGAAGGCTCCACCAGTTGGGTTTTCAGTTCACACCTCAGCAACAGAACCTGTCTTTCATTTTCTCTTCTCTCTGTCAAAAGTAAAGCTTTCAGCTAGGCCACCAATCAATGTGCTGTTTCCCCAAACTTGATTCTCCTAAACAATGACAACCCATGTCTTGTTCCAGTCCCCCTCCCAGTAGCTTGGCTCTTTTCTCCATCTGACTCTCTGTTCCCAGTTGCACACAGCCCCAGACATGTGGGGATAAGACAGACAGGACACTTGTAGCGCACCTCGGAAATGAGCGGGAACTATTTCCCATAACATCCACTACCCTTTTTTAAAAAAGTTCAACATCTTGTTAGCCTTTGAAGGTGAGTGCTCCGACTTGGCTGTCACCACCCAGCAACTGTCATCTGCCCGCTGCTAAAACCTTTTCTGATAGGTTTGTTTTCTTCTTCCAAGGCCCAGGTTACAGGCTCTGGGGTCAGTGGCAGCCAAGGCAGGCAGAATCTGAAGAAAGACAACTGTTGGGAAGAGATCCGGGGCTGGAAGTGGAGACCCTTGATATCTCTTGGCCGTGTTGCTTTGGGGAAGTTAGATTTGGTTGCTGTGGCAGTCCGTGGGGCATTCTTGANCTCTCTCCAGAACTCTCCAGGCTAAGGAGCCTACTCCTGACCTCTTCTTAGGGTNTCCATGCTGGATTTGGATGAGTGTGGGTCACTATGGTTCTGGTTCCCCTATGATGCCCTTAGTTTCTGTCTCTTTAGGGATAAAGCCATGGGGTGGAGCATAGCCTTCCTGGGNTCCCCAAGCTGCCTGCTATTTGGGTAGGGCCTCACTGCCTTCCAGTGACCCCCTTGTTGCCTCTGAATGAACGACTACAGACCCAACAACAGGAATGGGGACAAAGCTCCAGAACCTCATGGTGGCCTGTGGACTGCTTGGGAGAAGAGTATCCTGCTGGCTGTTATCATACCTTTTTACCTCAAGGGAGAATGCAAACTTGGTAGTCATTTCCACAGACCTAGGCTGAGAATCTTTGAGGGCAAGGGTGTGTGTGTACTTGTTCNGGCAGACCATGAGTGGATCTCAGCATGACCAGCAACTCCCCCCCCCACCCCCGCCCGGATCTTTTACTCATAAGTGGACACAGCGGCTCTCACTAGCGTCTTTTTGTATTGGGACACATAATGCCAAAGTTAAGATCCATCCAGGACCATTCAGGAAGGAACACAGGATGTCAGTTTCTGCTGTTATCCATGAAGAAGACACTGAGCAGGGACTCTGGTGAGCCCTAGGCTCCCTNCTGGCCTGGAAAGCAGGTGGCTCCTTAAACTTTGAGTGGCANGTGGGTTTAGGTCACATCCTCCCCTCATGCACGTGAGGGAGCCTTGTTTTTGATGGTTTTTCTCTGAAGTAGAGTGAGTGGAAAGGTGAAGCCTTGTGTCTCACTACAGCTCAGGCTACATGTGGCCATAACAATCCAGTGTCCCTGGAACAGGGTGCTCCCTAGAGCTGCACAGAGGTGCAGGAATGTGCCTATGGATGTCCCTGTGAATTGTGGGTCACAGCCTCGGTGAAGCTGAGGTGCTGCATCTAAGCCCAGCACTTGTAGCTTGCAGGTCACAGGCCACTGGAGAGAGCTCTGGGCAAGGGAGGCCAGCATTGGGAAGAACTCTTTCTCCCTTTTACAGTGTTGAGAGAAGGTGCTGGAAGACATTCTACATGTACAATATATGTTACATTTCTTTCTCTTTCTCCCCCTCTTTCTCTCTCTCGTGCTCTCTGTGTGTGTGTGTGTGTGTGTGTACGTGTGTGTAAGAAAGAGAAAGAGGGAGGGAGGAGAGAGAGAGAGACTGATTCCAGCTTTCCTCTCTTATTACCAATATCATAATTACTTTTTATTAATTATCCAATTGCATTATTCATATTACACAGTCATATGGAGTTACTCAACTCTCCAGCCCCTACTGAATGGTAGAAAGAGCTTCATAGCATCTGGAATGGGTCTAAACTTAAGTTCACTAGTGAGTAAACAATTCTGAGATCCACTGCAAGGCAAAGTAACATTTGAGTTTTATAGCGCATACTAAGCACACAAATACACGTGTTTTTTTTAAAAAAGGATGTGACTACCCCAGAACAAGGGGACACAGTCCCCCCACCACTCACCCATAGAGGGCAGGCTGGACTGCAATGGANCTAGGCAGGTCCACTTTGTTGCTCCCATCACATACCCATCCTGTTGGTCNTTACCAGGCTCTTTGCTTTTTCTCCAAAGCACTCAGCATGTACCAGAGGTAGATGTACAATAGCCATTTGTGAGGAGAGGAGAAAGAGTATTTTAAAGTAAGCAGCCTAGGGCAGAACTGGACTTAGAGCAATACTCCCTTCCANTATCAGGCATCCTCCTATCTCCACCCTGCCAACCAGTGGGCCAGCCTCAGCTTTTGGGGAGAAGGCAGGGCTCAGGAAATAGCTGCTTTGCTCGTCAGCTGGGAGGCGGGTGTGCCGCTTCCCGCCCCAGGGCTCCTGTTTTGTGAGTTATTTTGGCCTGGCCGCTTAGCTCTGTCTCCGTGGCAACTCAAGAGGAAACTGGCCAAGGCCCTGGGCCCAGACAGCTCTGCCCACCGGCTCCAGGCTTAAACAGTGTTCCAGTGGAAAGGGGGCTTTGCTGCCATGGGATTTGGAAGGGCTGTTATTCTCAAGTGTTCTCTNCTGAGGGGGGTAACTTCTCTTTTTCCCAGCAGGATGTAGGGGAGCCCATGTGGCTCTGTCAGTCCCCACCGTAGGAATCCATGGGAGGACTGGGTTTTGCCCCAGGAGAGCCTTGAGTATGCTAAGGCTTGATGTTTTTGGAAAAGGACTTGAGTGTTTGCTGGGAGCAGCCTCCCTGCATTCAAGTTCTATAGATTTTTTTTGTCAACGACAAACTTGTCCCTGCGAGCAGGATATGTTAGCTCTGTATCAGGTTTTCAAAGGAAGCCCTTGGCTAAGCAGGAGCCCCTTGGAAAACAGAACAAGTGAAAGCAATGCTTTAGTACACACCTGGGGGAATGCTGGAGGTCTTCGAGGAAAGCCGTGGACCCAGGCTGGACACAGGCCCCTTAAGCATGCTGTGGTAAGCTTATTTGTGGATCATTGGGTGACATTTTCTGTTGCTTCAGCAAGTCCAGTTCTCTGCCCTGTAAATCTCCCTTTAGCACATCGTTGCATGACAGTACTTCAGAACCTGTTGCTGTCTGTCATTTGACAGGACTGACCCAGTCGTCTCCATGCTGTCCTCACTAGGTAGCACCATCCAATGTGCTAAGTAAACAGCAAGGACTATGCTGCCCTTGTACTGTTTTGTAGTCTTTTGTTTCATTCCTAAGTGTGGAAATTTGCAGCCTCACCCATACCCTGCAGGCTCTATTGCATGTAGAAAGACCAGGGTGGGCAGGCATCTGGAGCACAGGACCTGGCTGGCAGGCTCTCGCTGGTTCTATTTCTAGCTTCAAGTCCTGCAGTGCAGCCGTAGGAAAGGCTAAAGGGGGTGTTCCTTAAAATGAAAGGTGAAAGTTGGCTGTGATGTGTCNNACTCTGTGCTTGTGAGCAGTGAGTTCTGGNGGTGGCTATGACAGCCACGCTTATGGGAGAGCATCACGTACATGTGGTGTGGCAGACACAGCATTGTATTCAGTCACCTCAGACAAAATGTCACATGCTCTGAACTAGAGCACCTACAGAGTGATTTCATAGTAGGTGCCATAGGTCACCCGGTGGGAAGCAGGCATTCTCCTGCAGCATGTCTTAAAAGGAGATATACCAGGTACTTCCATGGTGTGCACTGTTCAGAAGGAATGCTTTGGTAAAGCTGAAGTAAATTCTCCCACAGAATCAGAATATTTTGGTCAATACTGGCTTGTTGATTTGCTGAGAGTGGTAGGAGCTGGCCAGCCCCAAGAACTCTGGATTTGCCCAGCGTTGCCTGGATCCCCATCANATCCACATGGAGTTCTGCATACAGCAGGGTGANTGAGAGAAATGAGCAAGGACCTGATGATCTGTGGCACCTGCAGAGGATGGCCGTGCCTTCATTACATGTTATTACATAATAGAGAGTGTGCTGTGAGAGGTCGTTACTTTCCATCATGCTTTTCTTCTGTGGTCTCCTGCACCTCAGTTTAGTGACCTCTTCAGCAAAAGCCAGGCTGCAGGCACAGCAGCGTCTGATGTTACATAATCGGTCCCAACATCTCAGGGTTGGTAAGGAAATGACCGGGAAGCTTGGTGTCCCTATAGATGCTATAGAGCAACCCCTTTGAATAGGTGGAAGTTAGTGCAGGTGAAGGGCTAGCCCTGCCCCCACAGGTCCAGGCTTTGTAGCAAGAGGAAGCTTAGCTTAACTCAGCCTGCCATGGAGTCAGTGGGCACATTTACTCCAGAGGGCTCTGAGAGGCAGACGTACCTCTCACAGACGGGCGTTTAAGCTTTCATTCTGGAGACTGACCAAGGAAACCCATGTGTAGGTTAATTGGTTTTGTTTTTAATATGTTTTTGAGAAAGGGGCTCATGTAGGCCCATGCTAATTTCTAATGCACTATGTAGCCAGCATAGCTTCTGATTCATGATCCTCCTGCCTCCACCTCCTGAGTGCTGGGCTCATAGGTGTGCTTGGTTTATGTGGTGCTAGGCGTTGAACCCCAGGCTTCTCGAATGCCNACCAAGTGCTTACTTACTGAGTTATATCCCTAACCCTGTCCTGTTTCTTAATCAATGTTTCATGCATTTTTCTTTGCCCTGTTAAATCCTATTTTATTAAACATTTTGGTTTAAGTAAAGGCCCCTCTTGTAATGTTCTTGGGCCCATGTGCCATGTTCCACAACTTCCTCTTCCTCTGCATCTGGGCCCAGAATGAGAGAAGCCTCCTTCTTCCTCCTTCTTGGGGCCTTAGAAAACCTATTGCTAAGACAACCCCAAGGAGACCAGCCGAGGTTTGCCATATCGTCTGCCTGCTGCCCAGCCTTTGCTTCTGGAATCTTCCAGTTCCGCAGGCTGCTGAAGCCCTGGCCTCAACACTGCAGGGGTGTCAAGGCAGGACTGAGGAGAGCCCAGGACTTGCTTTGCTTGTTGCTAGGAGTTTCTAGAGAGCTCTTCCAATTTCCCTCCTCACCAAAAGAAGGTGGTCAGCTGTAGGGCCAGCCCTGGTCTGGAGTTCACAGGATTCTTTCATCTGGGAGACAGAACACAGGAGTCAGGTCCTGCCCAGTTGCAGGTAGGCCTCCTTCAGGGTCTGGCAGCTCAAGGCAGTGGAGAGCTGCCCTGGGTCTTCAGGCCACACCTCTATGTGGAGAGCTGGGCAGACACTGGGCTCAGCTTTCCTAGGTCATGCACAGCTACTCTGATGCCAGTGTTTCCCATTAGCCCGAGTCTCGTTCTTTGTCTTCTGGAGTTGGGGGTCCCTTAAGATGAAAACCAGTACTTTTTTAAAAGATTTATTTATTTTATTTTATGTGTGAGTATTTTGCCTACATGTATAGTCACGCACCACATATGTGTTTGGCTCCTGCAGAGGTCAGAAGAGGGCATCATATCCCCTGGAACTGGAGTTACAGGTGGTTGTGAACCCACCATGTGAGTGCTAGGAATTGAACCCAGGTCTTCTGCAAGAGCAACAAGTATTCCTAACCACCAAGCCATCTCTCCAGTTTTGAAAGCCTGTTCCTCTTGGGTATTGTGTTACTGGCAGGCTTCTCACAGTGTAGAGAGCTCCAGACACACGGGGCAGCATCATATTGGCAAGACTTGACTTCCCAAGCAGATTAGCTGCCTGCTCAGGCCTGGGGCCTGTGAAGTCATCTCACCTGGGTGCTGTTTGGGAAACCCATGGCACCACATGGGTGTGGTGGCCACCATTCTTAGGATGTGTACCTCAAGCACCTTTGTTCAGAGGTGGCGCCTCTGGCAGAANCTTGCCTTGCCTCGATGCTCCACACACCTGCTGCAGACTGTGTGCTGGAATTTGGACCCTTCTGGAACCCTGGTGGTACCAAGGCTCAGAAGGCTGGAGAGCAGAGCACACATGACCTCATCCTCAGGGCCCTTTGGGTGATGAGCAGGTAGAGTCATGAAGGACTCACTTGTCTGTGGGTAACAGTGAGTCTATGGTTTCTAAAGATGACCAGAAGGGGCCTGGCTGAATGTGAGCCAAGTGATGACCAGTAGAGAAACTTCCTGAAGGGGGTGTGTTTCAGAGGATGTAGCACATCAGGGAACACCAAGCCAGAAATTCAAGTTCAGAGGTGAAGCCCAGTCAGGAGAGGGTGTTTTCTTTCAAGTTATAACTGACTATAAGACCCCAACGCTGATGAAAAGTATTGTTGAAATCAGTTAATGAAACTCCTACCTTGTTAATCTATAATTTCCACCTCCCTTTTATCAGTATTCTAATAGCAATGACACGGTGACATTTTGGGGTCCCCACCTTACACTCCTAGCTTTGGTTGACTAGTTAGTAAGACCTGAATTCTTACCTGAAGATGGGCCGATCCTGGCCACACCTTCTTAGCCATGGAACATTGAGTGTGCTTTTTCCACAGAAAGTTCTAGATTGGAAAGTGCTGTGCCAACGTCTTTCCTTGTGTCTATCACNTGTATGGGACCACAAAGCACAGGATGCATAGAGAAACCCTGTCCTCCCTCTGCTTCCTCCCCCCTCCTTCTTTCCTCCCTCCCTTTGGCCAAGATGAATCTTTAGACAGTCTCTGACAGTAACAGCAGAGGAGACAGCTTCTGGACAGAGGCATCTATTAGTGCTGCTCCCACATGGGGTCCCTGGTAATCTGGTCCAGAGNTCTCTGTTGGTGACCTCACAGAGGAGCCAGACCATCTGTTTGTTTCTCTGACCAGCCTTTGGTCTTTAGGCTTGATTTTCCCACTTGAACTTGTTCATACCTCTACCGACTGGGCCCTTTGGGGCTAGTGTTCTTTCTCATTATGTACTATGGACAGTCTGTACCCCCCACCAGTCTTCCCCATGGCTGTACTTGGGGTACTGAGGGTGGCCTGCCTCTGTCCAAGGCTTCGATGCACAGCTGGACATGAAGGGAGGCTTACTGACAGTGAACAGCTCTGCAATTTTGTCCAGTGCTCATGGAGATAGCCNGAGCTTAGGGACTCAGCAAAGGCCTACTCTAAGACCCGGATGGCACCATCCACCAATCCTGTCTCTTCGGAAGCATTATCTTCTCTAGAAAGTGTCTCTGGAGTAATTTAGAACAGTGTTGTTTTCAGTGTTAGGCTCCAGCTTCTCGAGGTATGGCATTTAGACCAGGCAGTGGCGCTTTCCACCTGGCACAAATAAGGTTTCCTGCTTCGGGTTACTTCTGATTCCTCTAGCTGTCCCTTGTTCCTCTTTGTCTCAGCTCTAGCCTTTCCAGA
>LZPO01108294.1:0-17097 GCA_001675575.1 Neotoma lepida | reverse complement strand
TCCCTGACCACTGTGCACAGGCTGACTTTCCTGGTCACCTAGATATTGCCTCTCCCTTCCGCACATGCACTCAGCACCATGTCCATTGCTCAGCAAACACAAGGGTTTCATGAGAATTCCTCCTGAGCACACTGCAGCTTTGCTTTCTGTACAAGCTCCCAGNGGCAAAGCTTAGGGTCGACAGACAATTGATGGTGAGAGATGAGTTGTTGTACCGGGAAGACATATGGGGACACTGTCACCCATATGAGTGTGACAGTGGAGTGGAGATGGCTCTGTCTGCCTACTCTGTCTACAGTCTGTCTCTTATACACATCTAGATGTGTATAAGAGACAGGCTTAGGGTCGACAGACAATTGATGGTGAGAGATGAGTTGTTGTACCGGGAAGACATATGGGGACACTGTCACCCATATGAGTGTGACAGTGGAGTGGAGATGGCTCTGTCTGCCTACTCTGTCTACAGTAGTGTAATTGAAAAAACTGTCTGGCCTCTGTTTAGTTCCACTGATGTACTCAAGGCTGGCCCTTCACATGGGCTCTCAGCATCCGCTCACTTCAGACCCTTACTGTCCAGCAGAGTGGGAAGCAGTGAGGGCACCATGTGTGCCCAGGAGCAAAAGCAAGGCAGGGCTACAAGCAGAACCCTCCCCCCAAAACAAGGAGCCTCCAGGCCTGTCACCAAGTCCCCAAAGCTGACTTGAGAGCTGTGGCTTCTTTGGTCCAGGCTAGGGAGAGTTTAAATGATGACATCTTGNGCACATAACCTGCAGATGGTTCTCTAGTCACATGCCAGCAGAGTGACTAGATGAGACAGGTCCAGTCTAGCCNCTNTTCTACCCTGGGATCTCAGACACNATCCTTGGTGTAGGTGAGATGAGGACCGTGTGGAGACAAAACAGAAACCAACACTTCTAACAACAGTGACAGCAGGAAGAGGCATGTCTCAAGCTGGCGCCTGGCCGTGCCTAGACCCTCTTCCTGGTGACTCTGTGGCTTCCGTGGCCCCGAGGACCCATAGGCACCACAAGTNTCACAGTCTACCCACTGTGTAGATGTGAATCTGTTTAGGTGTGAAGAAGATACAAACATTGGNTGTGAAGCTGCAGCTGTAACAGTGTTCTCTCGGGAGTCTGGGAAGGACTGATGCTTTCTCTCTGAGTCTGTTGTTTGACAGTCCCCGACTCAGGCCACCATGGGAGGTGGGGGTGGAGAGGGACTATTGTTGTGTGCCTGCCCTGNCCTAGTGGCCTTGTTTCTGCCACCCAGGAGAACACTGGGCTCCATCCTGTGTGGATGGAGGTAGTTTGCTCTGCACTGGCACAAATGGCCACAGCCCTTGCCTAGGCAGGNGCACAGTCACNACCTCACTGGTCATGTGGGTAGATGTCCTCAGTATGGACCTCAGGGCTGAGAGAAGGAACAGATTGAGAGCCAGTACCCCTCTAGTGTTAACACTTGGGATCTGGGATGGCATCATNGTACCAGTGCCATGAGAAGCCTGGATGAGCTTCGAGTATCTTCCTTCAGTCCTTTATATCACATTTCCAGCCCTACGTCCTTCCTCAGCATGCTTGGGGCTCTAATAGTCTAGCAGCAAGGGTTAGGTTCTCTTACACATGCCCCATGGATGCTTAATGCATGGCCATGGAGTCATGCTATCCACACTGTAAACAGCAAAACTCACCAGAATGCTGGCAGCTACAGGCTGGACTCTGCAAGGTGGAGGGATTGGGGTTCAGGACAGCAGCCATATTTTCTGGGATTTCCTTGCCTGTCTGGGCCTGGTATCACCATGGTGGCATGTTGTGACATATTGCATGGCATGGTATAGGTGGCCACTCCTGAGGGGCCTGTGCCCTGTATACAAGGTAAGCACCAGTCTAGCATGTCATTGTGGAGCCTGGATGATTCCCAGGAGAGTGTACAGGTAGATGCTTCCTGAGTCTATTGTAGCCTTCTCTCTGAGGTACTGAGNGAGGAGCCTGTGTTGGGAGTTTCTGTACCTGCTTGCCAGCTTTGCAAAAGGAATCTGCTGGCTTTTGGTGCCTCTTTCCTTGGATTTGGGTGGACAGAGAGTAGGTGAAGGCTGCCATCTGCAGGGCCAGCCTCAGGGATGCTACATGCCATGCTTAACACGGAGATGATCCAGGTTGATGTGCAGGGGGCTGATTGGGCTGTGTGATTCCTGGCNATGATGACAGTTCCTGAGGACACNGAGGCCCTGGGGGCCCTTGTAAACATTCTTTGCAGTAGCTGAGAGGTGGGTGGTGAGGTCTGTTCCATCTACATGTTGCCCAAGTTTGTGCCTCTCTTTCTCCCCTGGCCCCTTTCAACCCCTCAGGCTAGGTGAGAGTCAGTCCTGCACAGNGGTCCCATTGGGCTTGTGCAGCACAGATGGACGCTGATTCAGTCACAAGGCCTTGNTTTAAAATTCCCACAGTATCTGGTTGATGCCCAGATCTTGAAGTGGATTCCATCCACTTCTATCCAAGGAACCTTCAAGTAAGGGGGGTTTCCAGCAAGGAGAGGTGGGGCTCCCACTCTCCCAAGTCAGCGTGCAGGGCAGGAAGGTGGCCACTGGGAGAAGAGCAGAGGTGCTGAGCTGGAGGCCTCCTTGAGGAGCAGGCCTGAGATCCACACCCAGGTGCATCCTGGCTGTGGTTGTGAACAGCATGGCTCAGATGTCCACTCTGAGCTGTTCTGTGGGTCCTGCCTTGAGGGTCATAGAATTCACATCTGATGAAGGTCTGAGGCTCAGGAAAAAATGTCAGGAAACTGGTTTTTCCTTGGCCTGCCATATCCCCATACCCTACCCCCTGTCTGCCCCAGCCTTCTTCAGCACAGGAGAGGAAACACAAAATTTGTGAGTGAATTAATTCCTGGGATGGGGCCAAAGCTCACTTTCCAGGACCCTATAAGAAAGTGTCCTCAGGACTGATGGCACTTGAAGCATCTGCACACACACAGGGATACGAGAGCTTCCCAGATGAAGACAGGGAGCCAGGGTTCTAAAATCTGACAGGCCAAACACCTGCTCAGTTCAAGCTACAGGAGAGCCATGAAGCTCACAGTCCATTTCTGAAAGCTGTGGAGTGTGGCTTCCTCCTTGAGAACCTACACTAGGACCTTTTATGGGAGAAACTGTACCAGGTGCTGGAGAGGGGACAGACCCTGGGAGGTGGGAGGTTGGATTCACAGGCCTCTGTAAGGATGGAAAGGCATGTTGAGCCCAGTGCTTCCATCAAAAGCACATGTGTTTTTCATCAGTACTTAGGAACACCAGACACATGGAGACTGTTCACTGTATTGGAGAGGAAGCTTGGGTCCTTGGGTATTCGAGGCAGGCATTCTACCACTTGAGCAACACCCACAGCCCTGAGACATTTTTGAGTAAATTAAACAACTGATTATTAGAGGCCTGGAACAGCCTCAGGCCCTCAGCAAGGTGGGAAGACTTTACCAATGGAAATCAAGTCCCCATGAAGGTGTGGCTTGCATGGCTCTCAGTGAGGGCCTAACAGGCATTATCAGTGTGTGTGGTCTCTGGCATTCATGCCCTTGAAATATTTACATAGATACACCCATTTTGGTTCTTACTTTGTTTTTTATTTTTTTGCCTTCTCAGAAAGGTAGGAAAAGTTTGTACATGAAAAGACCTGAAGGAGCTACGTGCAGCCTCTCANGGCTTCCCTGTGCTGCCCTCAGCTTTGGGCTGCTTCTGGAAGAGGTCATGTGTATACTGGCCACTATCCCTCAGGATCTGGGGAACAACAGTAGGCCTTATTTTGTCTGTGTTTATAAATATGGTTTTAATCTTTAGTATGGTAATTGTCCTCATAGGAAGAGTCCTCAGAATTATGTGGTATAAATTAAGTATTGCTGTGGGCTCATGACACATATGTGCACACACAAAACCAAGTGCACACATTCCCATGAACATGTGCTTGCTCACCTAGGCACACATTCATGAAGCAAATGCACAGGCCCTGAAACACATGTGTGCTCATACAATTCAGGATCAAATGCACACCACACACACACACACACACACACACACACACACTCATAACAAACACATGTACACAGTCCCCACATAGGTCATATTTACACCTGCTTATATGTTCATGCATGTATAAACACATGCATAGACATACACAAACAGGTACACAAATGTCACATATATCAGTGCATGCACAGACACATGCATACTTGTAACATCCTGAAAGCCAGGGAATATTTTCTTTGCAGACAGAGTTGGTCACTAGCACAAATTCTGTGGGTAGCACACACTTGGCCTTCTGTGCTAGGGAGCTGTGCCCAGAGGCTCTGCCCTGTGCCTGCCTCATGGGAAAGCCCTGGGGCCTTATGTCCTGCAGCCCATTTGTGGGGACACAGGAGCTCAGGCAGCGAGTGCCTAATAGTGTCAAGGGCCCCACTTAGTTATGCAGAACAGGACAACAATGTCTGTTTGGTATCCTTCCAGGTGCTGCTGAGTTGGTGAAGTTGTTTTTGGTTTGGTTTTGATTTTGCAGTATATGCTAGGCAAATTCTTCACCACTGACCTACACTCCTAATTTCCCTTTTAATTTTGAAATAGCAGTCTTATTGAGTTGCCCAAGCTGGCTTTGAATGTGCGATCTTTCTGCCTCAGCTTCCTGAGTGCTGGGGTTATAGGCCTGCACCACACAGCCTGGTTCTGAAGTTGAGCTTTAATTCTCCTACTGGGTGTCTGTGAGGGGTCCTGCCCTCGCTGGTCATTTCTTTCCTCCCAGTCAGGCACATGGTGGCATCTGGAGTGACAAACAGCTGGTGATATCCCCATGCTGGTTGTTCTGTAGGGGGTCACCCAGGCTAAAGAGTAGCAGCTTCCCAGGGTCTGTGCCTCTAGCTAAAGCTGCTGTGGTAGTCCCCTCCTCACTAGAGTAACATTTAGCTCCTACCCTCTCAAGTTGTGGGTCAGGAAGATGGGTCAGACCTGGCTCCTGTAGGTGCATCGGGGCCTCTAGGGCATAGTGGTGAATTCCCAGGATGCCTCTGTGCCCTGCTAGGAGACCAGTACTCTGCAGTCTCCAGGAGAGGGAAATAGAACTTCCAATAACAGAAAACTTCCCATCTCCTGGCAGTAGTGTTTGTAATGAGGAATTGGGGCTGAAAACAATCTGAGATAATGTGGATACAACACGAACTCTTAATTAACCAAGCAGAGGGAATTGGGTTTAAAAACTAGTGAAACCCACCCTGGGTGTGGTCCCCAGCACCAGAAGGAGGGAAAGTGAGATCCATTTGTGAACCCATTTCTCTCGTCTTCTGGGACANGGTGGCATGCTAGTGTTACTCAGGGTCTTAAATGCAAATTTCCCTTTAGTTGATTATTTCAAGTGCACATTATGTCTTGGTGGAAGAATGTCACATGGCGATGTCCTTTGCTTAGTAACCAAGTCAGAGTGACTGGCTGGAAGGCAGACCGTTTTCATCAGTTAATTGGCACTGGTAATTCAGATCATCCGCTGGGTATGAAGGTGTGCACGCTGGCCCAGCTCCAGAACTGAATAAATTTGTCCTCCATCAGCCTGTTGGCCTGTCACTTCCCTGTGTAAGTGCTGAGGTGGCACAGAGGCTAAAAACAAACATTTTAATGTGCAGGAAACTGAGGAGTGCTTACGCCTTGCAAATGGAATAATATGCATTTTGTTTCATTTAGAGGGAAACCGAGGAGGCTTGNGTTTGACAGGTAACTTTATAAATGTTGTTCTGACAGACACTGTGAGAAGCCAGAGGCAGAAGGTCCATGCAGTGAGATGTGTGAAGCAGCTTAGATTTCTTTTTTCTTAAAGTGAACTTCGTGCTTTAAATAATAGATATTTACCTCCTAGGTTAAGCCTTAAATATTCCTATTTTCACTGAAATGGCATGTTTCTAAAGGGTAAAATTATACCATGTTCACTGCCTTCCATCCCTTAAGAAGCTTGGTGTAGCAGGGGTCCCAGGGGAATTTTCAGTTGTCATTTTAAAGTCATCTGACCCAAGCTGGCTGGGCTAGAGCCTTGGGCCACTCTGAGGATTGCTCACCAAGAAGGTTTTGGTCATAGATACATTTATATATTCTTGTGTTAAATTTNACAAGATAGAATACTAACTGGCACAATTTGTCTCTGGATTTCTTATTTTTATTTATTTATTTATTTTAACATGCCATATTGTAGAACTATTCTGGTCAAATATAGAGTAATGGTTTCTTAGTTGATTCATCACATTGCAAGAGGCAAGTGCCTGACTCCCAGGTATTGAGGGGCCTGGACCCACCAACCTTGGTTGCTAACCCTTCTGGGCACTGTTTGCAGGGACTTCTGTGCTCCATACTCTGTTCCTGCAGATCTAGACAGTGCTAGCTGTGACCACTCTGGCCCAAGGGTGGCAGAGGTAGCTTTCTATGCTGATGACCTTGGATGGGAGACTCTATGTAGTATTCATTCAGTCAGCTAGGCCCACAGCAAATTGGGGGGTCTGGGGCAGGGGAAGTTCCCTGTACTCTTTGACTCCACCGGACTTCATCAAGGATTTCCACTGTGTTGTTATCTCAGGATAACTGGGGGACCTGGTTGGGAGGCACCCTCCACACTCACATGTATGTGCCCTTGGTACATAGCCTGCCTGAAAATATCCACACAGATGGTTAGTGAATCTGTCTGAAGTGATTGAGTTCATGGATGCTGTGATTCCACAACAAAATAGAAACAGATGCCTGGCCCAGAGCTCCTGACCCANGCCCAGAGAGAAATCTTTCCAACCTGATCCAGTGTACAAAATACATGAGGTACATGTTACGAGTATGTGTGTGTAGACAGAAGCACCACCACTACACGGACTGTCTCATACATGGTTGAAACTCATAACCCCGCCCTCAGATGATGGTCAGAGTCTCTGTTGGCTGTGCTGCATGCATCCAGGGCTTGTCACAGGACCAGAATTAATTTTAAACATTANTCAGAGGTGTTTGTAATGCTACCCAGAGGCCCGGGGAGACAAAGCTTTCCTTGAATCCACCTACTGGTGTCAGGGAATGGCTGGTCATATACATACAACAGTCCTCACCCATCTTCACAGCACATATTCTTGTGTCCACAGTTGTGACATCTGCATGGTGTCAGCCACAGGGACGGGTGGGCTGTTTCGATCCGCCTCTCCAGCATACAGTCTGCAGTGAGTTCTTTCTCCTGTGTGGTGATTTGTCATAGAGGACTGATGTTCTCAGCCACCAGATTTCCTTATATCTCCAGAGGTAAACTGGGGTAAGCCCCATCCCTGGCCCTCAGCTTGCTGACTGTGCAGACCTGTGCTGAACACTGGTCAGCAATGGGCCTTTTGACAGGGTTCTTTTCTGGGAGCTCAAATTCAGAAATAGTTCCTTCCCCTTTAGGGGACTCAGAGGAGGGCCTGCATCTTTTGCTAACATGGTGTGGAGGGGTGGTTCCTGCAGACTGCCCTGTGCTGTGGACGCAGAAATGGGATGGGCACAGAGGCCTCTGGGACATTTCTTACTCTCAAGTCTAAACCTTGCATGTCTGTACTGAGAAGTCTCTTGGGCTAGGGGGAATTTGTAGGCTCACAGAAAGCTGTCCCCACTTGCCTCACAGGGCTTTGAGTTGGAAAAGCAGGATGATTTGCTGAAGAAAAATGATGGGGTACAGGGTCAGCCCTCAGATGAGTTCTTCTCACTTTTGCCTTCTCAAAGTTGGCAATGGCTATCACNTTGTGCCGGTTCAGCTGGAGAAGGACAGAGGTCCCCCCAAGGCCATGTGCAGGTCTGCCAGCCTCCATGTGGAAACAGTCTGCTCTCATTCCAGCCGTAAGAGGTGAGCCCTTTGTGGGGCTCCTACTCCACCTGGCCTCCTTTGCTTGTTGATACAACAAAGCCTTGGGCCTCTGCCCCATTAGCCTCTGGTGAGTGGGGAACACATTTTTCTTGCTGCTGGTGGTGGCTGTGGGCTGATAATTGAACTTGAGGGTCTGGGCTGTACCTGTTTGAAGTACAGTCTTAGTCCCCAGTCCTTTCATCTTGAGGTAGGGCTGGCACTGGCCGTGTGCCACATGCTGGTGGATCACAGGACTTAATGAAAGTCATGGTGCCTATGCCTCTCCTAATGAGCCACTGGCATGCATCAGGCCAGAGGCAGTGGCTGAGGCCTTTGTGTGAGGGGCATGTGAGATGTCCACTGCCTTGTAAAAGCCCCATACTCAAGCCCACATCAAAATCCAGCAGCAGCTAATTGCACTGTCTGATTTCCTGGTTCCCATTTCTAGATTTCATTGTTTGTTTTTTTTCCCCAATGTTTTAAAATAAAAGGCACAATCCTCTACCAGCCCATAAGGCTGGACTTACACTGGAAAGGCAGAGCCTGGGATCCTCTGTAGCCCCTCTCTTCCCTGTTACCACCCTTTCCCTTCCCAAGAATCCATGGCTCCGTTTCTTGTGGCTGAGATTTTCTTCCATGAGGTCTGTTCCTCCACAGGGCTTCACTTTCTTGGCTTCAGGATCCCCGAAGACTGTTTGGTGTTTTCTGGAGGATGGATATTNCTTACCCTCCTGTTTGGGGTTGCTAAAACCAAACTCCTAATACTCAGGCAGCTCATCTCCCATAGGTGGAAACCTGAGAGGATTCTCACCTCCATGCCCAGCTGCATTTTGTATTTATAATTTTAACAAGTACTAGTATTACATCACAGTAAGCTGCAGGACTGGACACTGGGCACTGGACACTGGGCACAGCTTTCCTTTTGGGCTTTCCTCTGCTGACAAATGGCTCTTTCCCCACAGTTTATGTACATGGTGCTTACTGGGAGTTCTTGTCTTATTTTTTTTTTCCACCAGCTACATGGTTACTTGGAAAATGAGCCGCTCACGCTACAGCTGTTCATTGGGACGGCGGACGACCGCTTGCTGCGGCCCCATGCCTTCTACCAGGTCCACCGGATCACGGGGAAGACTGTCTCTACCACTAGCCACGAAGCCATCCTGTCCAACACCAAAGTCCTGGAGATCCCATTGCTTCCGGAAAATAACATGCGAGCCATGTAAGCTGAGTGGGGGCTGTGCCTGAGGGGATAGGCTCCCTTCGCTGCCCCAGCACCCAGGCCCCAGCCCTGTGGCTCAGGCCTGAAGGAANTTGACCAATAGTTAAGACAACAGATTTGCTTAGTTCTGGGTTTTCAGTTGCTATGTATTGTGCCACCTACAAGAATTGTCTCAATCACAGAGCTGTAATCGCTACCCCCGGTGTTTGCATTTAGCTCCTATTTACTTCTGAATGCGGCAGTGCTCATTCAAGGAACGGTTGTTATAAACACTGAAAAAGTAGGGAAGGCAAGGCCTCTGGACTGTGTTTTCACTCAGACCTGCCGATGTGCCTGATGTGGCCAGGTCTGCTGCGCAAAGCCCACACGGCACACAGTTAGCTTAGAAAGGAATTTATTAATAAGCGGAGAGCACATTGCATAATAGTAGGTGGGGGCTCTATTCAGTTTCGAGTGCCCTTAAATGTAAGTGGAGCAGAGAGAACATGTGTTCTGGTAGTTCCCACGGGAGTCACACTGTACTGGGACCCCCAGACTGGGGACAGATAGCAGCACACATAAGCAGGTATCCAGNTGGCCATAATGGAAAAAAAACAAACACAGATAAATGAGACTGGGTGCAGACTGGAGGACTTGATATTGCTCTCAGAGATCTGTGTCTCTGAGGGGACATTCAGCTAAGAGAAGTCTGCCGAAGGGGCTGTATGAAAGCCTGGGCTCTACATGCAAAGGCTGCTGGGCATGAGTGAGTTTGGGGTATGTGTTCACTCATGAGGAGGCCAGCATGGGGAGGGGTTTGCAGGAGATGAGGCAGAGGGGTGGGGCTGTATCACGTAGCACTTTGTGTGTACTTTGATAAGTTCTTCATAACNTTAAGCCTTCTAAGACAAGGACAAAGGGAANGCTTTATATGTGCGTCAGCTTCTCACCAACCCAAGGGATTTACTCACCGAGACTTCGTTGTCAGTCCTTGGGTTCCCTTCTCTAGCTGTATAATCCAAATTTCCCAAGGACAGGACAGAGCCAGAGCGTCTCTGGGGAGCCAGGTTCAGCTACAACTCCTGTGCCCATTGTATCACAGCATGCTCCAGCAGGGGGACAAGGGGACGATCATCAGCAAACACAGCCACATAGCCCAAGATATACTCTGAAGGCTACGTTTGTGTGTGTGCTGATCTACAGGTCCCCACATGACTGCTTGATGTGGGAAGCACATGCTTGTTCTCTTATGTGGGGAAAGAAAAGGTATTGGTTTTAATACATCAAGATTTTTGTAATGTTTGGGACATTTTACTGGACTCTAGATTTGAATAAAATTATGAAGTTATGTGAAACTTTATAAGAGAAGTTTCACAAATCATAAAAGATATTAAAGTGAGCAAAAGGAATAATGTCCCAGGTCTTGAATACATTAGCTGGGACACTACAGGACATACGGGGAGGCACATCCTTCCAGGCTTTTCCTCTCAGAGCTGTTCTGCAGGGTCTGAGATGTCTAGGACGGCAAATGTCTGGTCTCCGGGGGCCCCAGGTGGAGACTACAGTCTGTCTACATAGCTGCTTGGTTCCCACCCTGCTGGCATGCATAGTTGCTGCAATCTTCCCCACAGGCTTCTCCNCAGGGAGGCGGGTGTTCAGCAGGAACAAGCTAGGAGGGCTAAGTCTTTTGGCCTGGCAGCCAGATGGTCGGGGCTCCTCATATTCGGTGCTGGGCCCTAAAGCCAAGCCATGGCCTTTGTTTCCCGCAGCATCGATTGTGCTGGGATCCTGAAGCTCAGNAACTCGGACATCGAGCTGAGGAAAGGGGAGACAGACATCGGGAGGAAGAACACCAGGGTGCGGCTGGTCTTCCGAGTTCACATCCCACAGCCCAATGGCCGGACGCTGTCTCTCCAGGTTGCCTCAAACCCCATCGAGTGCTGTAAGTAGAAGCAGAGCGTGCTGTAAGGGGGAACTTGGGAACTGAACTATGCCATCCAAGGTCTGTTTCAGCCTGCTTCCTGGGAAATACAACCCCTCGCAGGAGACCCGACTTCTGTGTCACCATAAGAGAGTGTGGCTGGGTTACNTATTCCCACATGAAGCTGGTTAGTACCTGACCAAAGTACGCAGCATTCCTGCCCCTGGCAACTACAGATGTAAAACAAGCAAAGTNNGTCATGAAGCAAAGTTGTGTTGACTGTGTCTGCATTTATTCCCTGTTTATTTGGGGGAAATTGAGAAAAGGAAGTTTGGCTTGGCAGCCACCAGACTGGGCAAACTGGGCAAACAATTCCTCTTCACCCTTTTCTTCTATGTTCTGCTCCTCTCCTCTCTTTCTTACCTAGTTCCTCTTCTTTCCTTTTGTCTTCTTCTCTTTGCTACCTCCATCTCCCTTATTCTCCTCTTCTCTTTCCTTCCTCCCCAGTCCGTGTGTGTGTGTGTGTGTGTGTGTGTGTGTGTGTGTGTGCTCACACATGCACACACACTACTGGGGATGGAACTCAGAGCCCCATGCATGGTAAACAAATGCTCTCCCAGTGAGCCATCCACCATGTCCCAAACCTGAATTTTGTAAACTCTTAGATGACTATTTATCTTCCCTGGTGGTACTAAGTTTTGCCTTCAGTATGTGCAGTGGCCACCAGAAAGTGGCAAAGGACTCCTTGGCCTTGGAAAGGAACAGGGGTGGCTACTGCCTTCCTGTNTTCTGCTTGACTGGCCCCTTGTTANCAAGCCATGTCCCAGGAAACCTGTCCGTCCCCATCCTCTTCAACTTCCCTGCATTCTGAAGCCCTTCTCCATCCTGAGAACTGGATTCATGNGGGACCAGCCAGATCTGTGAGGAGACACATAGTCTTTACCAGCCATTGCTGCTTGTCTTCAGTGCCCTCAGACTATTTTGTCCCTCTCCAGCNCTTCTGGCTTTGTCTCCTAAGAGACTCCCACCATGGNGTCTTTAGTTCCATGCTGAACTTCCTAGTTCTGCGCAGTCCTCTGTCCATGGCCCCTGGACTGTGGATCAGGTCCACCTGTGGATCCAGCTGATTCCTGCTTCCCCTGGAACAAATGGGGTCTCCCTAGTCACACACACTGAAGCCATGTGGCTCTGCCCTCTGTCCCCTTCTCTCTCAAGCCACTGGAGACCTGAATTTCTAAGGCTAGGTTCTCTTCCTTACGAGGTGAATCCTTCCCTGGCTTGGATTGCCTGACTCAAGGGAGTCTGAGGTCACCCATCTGACACAGTTGAGAGTGTCATCCCCCTCTCCAGGCCTCTGCAGCCTCTGTTGTGCCAAGCTTTCCACTTTGCCCCTGTCCCCAGGCTCAGGCTAACACTAGGACTAGCTTTCTTATCTAACTCTTCTGAGGGTCTCACTGCCCTTCNACTCCAGGGGCCAGCATTAGGAGTCAGATTTCTTGCAGCTACTGGAGACAATGTTCCATTCTTACCATGGACCATGTCCTGATGGATTTGTTACACTCCTGACCTAGTTGGAGCGGCACNCCTATGGTCTTCCACATAACATGGTTTGAGACCCTCTACAAAGTTCAGGGCTTGGTCAGTCCCCAGAGAATCTGAACAGTTATGTCAAATGGCAGCACCTGGGGCTCAGCATGCCAGCTAGGGTTCCTCTAGGCAGCCAAGACAAAGCTTTACTCAACTGTCGCCTCCTCTGATGCAGCCCAGCGGTCGGCCCAGGAGCTGCCCCTTGTGGAGAAGCAGAGCACGGACAGCTACCCAGTCATTGGTGGGAAGAAGATGGTGTTGTCTGGCCATAACTTTCTGCAAGACTCGAAGGTCATCTTCGTGGAAAAGGCTCCAGGTATGTCTCCAGGATGGCTGGATGAGCTTCTGCTCTTTTGGTGCTGGCGGGAACTGGCTCCTGGTTGGCAAGATATGGATCCTCCACCTGCATGATCCATCAAGCCCTGAGGGTGTTTGGTCATAGCATGGGCAATCACCAGGCAGAGGTAGCACCAGCTCACAGGGCTTTGTATAGCTTATGATTTGATCCCCTTTGAGTCTTTGTGTTGCTGAGAGTCAGGTGGAAAGTTCACCTTGGCATCTCCAGGCCCAGACTTTTGAGAGCCACTGCCTGTGTTAAAGAAGCCTGAAGGCTGGGCATTTGAAAACTACTTGCTAAGTTTGTCTGGTTGCCCAGAGTGGGCACCAGGCTTGCCCCCTGTTTTGTGCTCTGCCAGCCCTTCCTCCTGGATTTCCCCTTTTCCCTTTCCTACCTGAGGGAGAGGTCACTTGGCTTCTCTGGGAAGTCAGTCCCTGGAACAAGTGCCAGTTAATCCGTAGTGGATAGAAGTATGGGCCTGCTGACCTTCTGGGTGTCCATATCATGGTCATCACAGCCCAGGCTGGTGTTCTCTGTCATTGGGACCTTCAGTGCCACAGCCNTGTGTGTGAGTGTGATCTCCATCTCCATGGACCCCCACATCCTACAAAGATCTCCATGAGAAGACAGACATGGCACTGTCACTGCCTCAGCTGTGGCCTTCTGCTCACACTGGCCCATGATGGAAATGTCTTATTAGTCCCAGATACCAGTGGGGAGCACGGAAGGGGTGTGGCCCGAGGAGTTGGGTGAGCTGTGTGTGTATTTTCTTTACATCTGGAGCCATTGTGTCTGTGTAACCTGTGGGGGCCAGGAGTGTAGCCAAGGTCACTTCACTGAGACCCTGAGCCTAGTTGCTCATCATTTCTGGAACAGTGGGAACCCTTCTTGCTCCAAATGGAGGCAGCAACTTGGTAGAGCTGTCCTGACCAAAGAGGCTGCTGGGCACAAGACAAAGATCCTAGTCCATTGATACTTGATTTCAAAGAAAAAAGGGTGAGCTGGGCATGAGCCTCTTGAGTGGCTGTGGGCANGTGTGCACAGACCAAGAAAGGGCATCTGCCCTCAGCCACAATTGTCCTCCTCTGTACGGAGTTTGGAATTTTAGACCCAGGTCTCTCAGGGATGCCATAGCATTTCCACATGGAATAACCAGGGCAGCATCTACTCGAGGCTGGTGTGTTGAAGGCTTTTCTTCCTTTTCTTTCTTACCAACTGGAGTTTTCTTGGAGGTGGTCAGTCTGGTATTTACCCTAATCACCGGAAAGCACTGAGGCATTCAATAGCCTCCATAATGGGATCTTGATTTTGTACCATTCACAGGAAACTTAAGCACTTCAATCAACATAGGCTTTCACAGTTAACTTGGCTCGCCTCTGTAATCATGCATATAATTGGAAAATATGTTTTAAATTATAAAGAAAACCCAACTAAGTACAATGATAAAGAGAATTAGCAGTGCCCACACCCTTCTCTGGGGAGGTTAATTCTGAAATCATTTGACCTTCGGAGCCTCAGGCATGCCTCCCTGTCAGACAAGAAGCAAAGACTTAACGACTTAACGCTTTGCCCTCTGCACAGTAACATCTCTGTGCTCAAACCGAACCCCCTGTGGCCTTGTCACAAGGCAGGATCCAGACAGCTTTCCTGCCTGTTTATGGTTCTTCAGGTTGGCGAGGCCTGGGGAGGTGCCTTCCGCACACGAGAATTGAGCACAGCTGTAGATTTGGCAACTTTCAGCTATGGCCANTAGTAGGCAGCTGGGTCTGAGCCTGGCATGGTGCAGCAATAAGATACAGTGGAAAGATTCATCTTCCTGCCTACTGAGTGAGCAGCCCTCCACTGACCACAAGCCCCCACTTCAACCNGCTGGAAGCCCTATCTNACCTTCACTAGAATATTCCTACCTTAAAGCTAAGCCCATGAGGTTGCATGCTGGGTCCCTGACCTACTCTCACTGGTTATAGTTGATGTCTAGTCTACATAAGGCGTGCAATAAATAAGTAGATGTCACAAATGCATACAGCACCGTGAGCTTTTAGATGTGGGAACACTGCAGTTCTGTGTCCTGACGATGTTTGTTGTTTCTTTTTTTTTATAATTAGATAATTTGCATATCCACTCGGGTGTGTACATGCAAATGATATTTTTCTGAAGGAAGGAAACCAACATCTGCATAATTCTCTTCTTTTACATTTGGTTTTCTAAGCAAATGGCATCATCAACCTGCCATCCCATGTGAGGCATGTAGAGACAAGCTTTATCCAGTTGTTTCTTTCTGAGAAACCACTAAGCTTCATTTGAATTAATAGCAGAGCTGGACGCTGGTCTTCTGATAGTGTGTCTGGTCCATTTTAAAGTTCTGTTTTTAAACCGCTGCTTGCAGGAGGAACCACACTTGGATGTGAGGAGCAGCAGCTGTGTGGCAGCTGTGACTTGGGCAGGTGGGGCTGGCCTCTTTGGAAGTAGCCACCCCTGTAGCTGTGACTGTTGTAGACACCACTGAGTCAGGCAATCAGGACTGTAGCCAGGGGCTGGGTTCCGATGTTTCTTCCCTGTGTGATTCGGGATGCCTGAGTCACAGGTACCCTGCTCTTCTGTGGGCCACCATCCAGTGCTCCAGGTCACAATGTTCAATGACTCAAAGCTTCTATGTATTCATCAGGAGGGCTGTGAGAGTGAGTCCCGTTCTGCTGCAGTGACTTGGGTAGGGGTGGCAGAGCCAGTTGCTAAGCTCCTGCACTATGCACACCTCACCCTGCCACTGCACTCAGCAGCTAACGGAAGTTACCCTATGGCCTCTGGGGCTGGCCCCTTCCTGGGTCATCTGCTGATGCTCTCTAGGAGGGACTGGGACCACAGGGCATCAAGCAGCATGGCTCTGGCTTATCCAGAATGGAGAGGCTGTGCCTCTTNTCAGGCCTCCTCANCATGTCNGGCAATTGGTTACTGCTTGAAATGAGACTTTCTTTCANGGGTGAAGGTCAAAAGTTCATACCTGAGTATCAGGAAACACTGTCTGATGATGGAAATCCNTGGAGGATATTTGTCCAGGAAACTGAGGTCGTAGGCAAGGTTTGTGGGCATTCGCCACATGGGACCACATGTCCTGTCAGATGTTCTGGCAGTGTTTTGACCCATCCACTGCAAGTGCTGCAGGTGTCTGGCATGGGAGATGACAGGCCAGTTGTCCCCNCAGTATGGCTGTGTCTTCAGATATACANGCTGGGTGGCATGTTTAGGTGGCATGTTTGTATGTGAGTGAGAGCGTCTGATGCCTGAGCGGTGAGAACCAGAGACGTCTTCCTGAGGTAGGCTCACTCTTCTGGAGCATCACCCAGCGCCAGATGTTGGCCTGACGTCTAGCTTTATAAACTCACTTTCAAAAAGCTTTATTGAAGCCTGTTTGGGCTGCTGTTACTGCATTGAAACTGTGCCAAAACCTAGATGTCCGAACACCCAAACCCCAACACAGACAGACGACACCTGACTCTTCTTATGCCATCTTCTGCACTTGCTCCTGAGCGCCACTGCCCTCTGATGTCCCGAGATAAGTCCATCCCCAAAGCACAGACCTGGTATCCTCTGCTGCCCACAGGTCTGCTTTCACAAACTGACCCTCTTTCTCTTCCTTGGGAAGGCTTAGGTGCAAGGACACAGGCGTGGGTAGGCTGATAGGAGAGCATGCAAACAGAAGGTCGAGTTTGGGAAGTGACGCAAAGTTGTCTTCTGTGTTGCTTTCACTGGGCGTAGGGAGGCAGAAGTGGCAGGGGGGCACATTCCATCCCTCTGACATAAGGCAGGTGCTTAGATGGAGATTCCACTTCCTTGCTAGCTGGCTCTCCTTGTGCTTGCAGAGTAGGGCAGCTTGAACACCCATGGGAATGTACTGTGATGACAGCCGGAGAGAAGGTGAATCACAGGAGTGGAAGGGCTCAGGGCAGAAGGGCCAATGTGGATCCTCTGAATCTAGGAGATTGTGTGTAGATGGAAGTGCCATCACCACCCAGCCAAGGGGTCCAAGAGGATGGGGCAGAGACAATTCATCACGGTGTGTCTCTCTGGGAACAGAGCTGGTCCTAGGGCTTGCCACAGGAGAAGGTGCTAAGCTGAGGAAGAGAAGCCTCTGGGCAGCTGAAGACATCGGGTCCTGAGAGGGTTGGGGACCTTGGACTCTGCATGTGCCGTGTTTCAGCCT
>LZPO01108293.1:46027-59459 GCA_001675575.1 Neotoma lepida | reverse complement strand
GGGAGGAGAGGGGGATCTGAGGTTGGTATGTAAAAGGAGTGGAAGATCTTTTTAATTTAAAAATAAATAAATAAACTTTAAAAAAAGTGTAGCAACACTAAGAGTTGACAAAGATTTGGAATAACTCAACTCCCATGACTTATTGCTAAAAATGTTAAAAATACATAAATGCATTCAAGAAGTATCCAGCCATTTGTTAAAGTTTAATATGTACTGACCAAATAATCAAGCAATTTAATTTCTAGTTATATATACAACACTAATAAAAATATATGGTTATACAAAAAAAAAGTATGAAGCACGGAGGGTGAACTGGAAGTGATAAGAGGCTTTTAATCTCAAAGCCTGCCCTTAGTGGCACATTTCCTAAATCAAAACTGTANTANCTAAACATTCTGAAACAGTGCTACCAACTTGAGACCAAGTGCTGAAATGCTCAAGACTAAGGGGAACATTTCTCATTCATACCATCATAANTACCATCCCTCCTATATCAAAGAAGGGGAGGGAGTGGTAGAGAGAGAACTATAGGGGGAGAAAGAGAAAGAGTATTCNCTAAACTAACCTCATATGATATGATAAAGGCTGGATAATCCAACAACACCGATCTGTTCCNTAGAGAGGCTGAAAAGTCAGTAACATCTCAATCCAGATGGTTGGATGCCTCAGCAGTCCCAAGTCAGTGCTGAAAGCTTAGAATACTCCTGCAAAGTTTCTGTTCTTCAGTCCATGTTGGAGGGTCAAGGAAAATGGAATGTGAAGTCTGAGGATAATGAGAGCAGTACTGATGACACCAGCAAGTACCGAAGGCAGGCAGACAGCCTCTTCTTCCTCATAACCAGTTTTCTACCTGAGCTACATATTGGAGAGTGCTGTACACTAAGAAGCAGGGTTTTAATTTCTCCCTGAATCCTTTCTTTAAACCCCTCCCAGACTTAACCAGAAGAAAGTCTGTTTGTAGATTACAGATATTTTCAAGTTCACAGTCAAGATTGATTAGCACACTGACCAACCAATGACAAAAGTGGAACTCAGGTAATATGTCCTTACGAATTTTCTTTAGATTTTAGGAGTTATTCTTTTGATATTGAGTTATGCAAATTCTGAGAATACAACAGTACAGTGAGTCTCTGGATATGTAACAATCAGAAATAAAAAATTTTTAGAATCTCCACAAATATTCATTTACTTTCAAGGTTTACATATCTTTAAGAAACTTTGATCAATGGAGACTTTATCCCATGTGTGCCTGTGTGCACAGTTCTAAAANAATACTCTGGTAATATATACCATAGATCACTTTTTAACAAAAATCTTTGTTAGGAGTTAGGACATAAGGGGAATACTTATATTTCTTCAGGGTGTAAGTAGGGAAGGGAAGTAGGCAAGATAATTTCTGGNGGACTTGATAGAAATACCCTACACAACACAGTATTCGTGTCTTAGTAAGGAATTTCATTTCTAGATGAAATTTAATGTTCCATTCATGGGATGAGTTGAGAAGCCAGTAAAAATAGGNCAATACAAAAACAAAAAAGATGTGGTTTTGTATTGTTCATTTTTGAAAGTAATAAATGTGTTAGAANTTATCCTTTTCTCAGCAAATGTCTAGGGAATATATAAATATCTACCATAACACAGAATAGAAATAATAAGTTATCCTTGAGTGTCCATNGTGAATAGCAATAAGAAATATTTCTTTCAAATTTGATAATGGAATTGAAATGAACTGTTTTTTACTTTAATAATATTCTCAGGTTGATTACAACTATAGCTCTGTTATTTATTGAGAAGCAATTTGAGTTTCATTTATTTTAGTTTAAATATATGAAGCAATATATGTCTCCACTTGGTACTTCATTTCAAAGTTATATAATAATAGCTACTTCTGATTTTCTCCAGGTATTGAATTCCCAAGGAGGTAACTTTGAAGACACCCCAGGATTATATTAATAAATGTAATTAACATTATTAATCATTGACTCCCTAGTTAGTATGTGATCCTCTTCCCAGCTATTACAAAGTTCCTGATTTTGTGTGGGTTTGACCTAGTTCACAATTGCTTAGTATGAAGAATCATGCAACTTTTGCTTCCAAGTTGCTTTCTGACTTTCACAATGGTGATTTGTTGATGTCTCCTGGGGTTCTTCACTTACTCCCAAACCACAGCTTAAGGCCGCGGGTATCTCCACAATAAATTGCTCTTTCTTTGCTTAGAAAACTTATGATTCACTCACTGATCTACACCTGGGGAAGAAGGCACATTTCTTATCACTTGAAGTCAAATCCTTTCCATCCTGCTTTCTTTACATCTTTTATACCCCACCCACTGTTTTATAACCAATGCCTTGCAACAAGTACAGAGTTCTGCCAGCCTCCCAAAGAAAAAATTTATCAGATCTCTCATTTTATCCCCCTTTANAACATCAGANTATGCCATAATTCATCCTNCAATANACTATTAAAGGAAAATCACAACTGATCTTAATCAGTAGGCTGTCTATTTGTTGGGAATATAACTGAGGGAGCAGTAGATGCTAGTAAATTTGACAATGGCAAAAGAAAGGCTCTATGTAATCCGGATAAAGACCTATTCCTGAGCTGACTCTGACTCAATGTTTATTAATCTCCCAATGAACANGATATAATATTAACAAATCACATCATCATAACCATGAACCATAATTAAGCTATTTCTATGCTAGAAGCTATATATATTAATGTATATATAGACATGACTCAATAACCATTTTTGCAAACTGTATACATTTTAACAAGAATATCCATATTCACCATCCATTCAAGCTTGTAATCCATTAAATATTCTAATCACATTTTGATCAGAGAAAACCCCTAACTGGATAGTCACAGAAGGCAATTGTAGTAAAGGTACCATCTGCCTTCTGCACCTAAAATTAAGTTAGCAGGCACTGAAAATGGTTTTTCTATTGCCAAATATAAAAATTGTTCATTAGATCTCATTATTCTGTAGCAGATGACACAATTGACCTTAAAAAACACTTAAAACTTAAAAAAACACTTGCTTCTGTTACTCACACANTCAACTACTGAATTTTGAAAACCAACTCTAAACCAAACAGTTCTAAAAATTAAGTGGATTTTGTAAAATCACTCCATTCTTTCTTCTGTTTTTGCTCATCTCTGGTTCTAGCTATCTCTTTCCTATTATTCTGATTCTACTATTTTTCTTAATGCACACCAAGCTTTCTTCTTCATTACCTTCTTTCAGATAGATATTTTGTCAGTTAAAAGTGACTTTTCAATTCATACTTGTGTAAATAGGATATTCATTGGCACAGGTAATAGATTAATGTATGGTTTCTGAGTTTTACTGTAATACTAAAATTGTGCACCAAGATCCAGCATGCTCTCTCCTGTACAATTGCATTCTATTCCTCTGGGTATAGGATTCATTGCAGGATAAGAGCAAACCTGTGAGTTTCTTTAATGCTAAGCTGTTTGAAGTCTACCTACATATTAGTTTCAAAGCAGAGCACATGTGGCTTCAGGGTTAATGCATATAAGTGCTCAGGTTGAATCCCACTGACATACAAAAGCCATTTAGGAATGTTCTTCAAATGAGCAGCTTTTAATTTTGTCTAAACCTTTTTCTTTTTAAATAGGAGCAGATATTCTTATTTGAAATCAAATCCATAATTAATTCTACTGTGATGTGTGGGTGCTGTAGTTCCAAACACAAGTAGTTTTATTCTGCTGTACAGCACCTTGAATTAGGACTGTATTTTACAGACATCCTTTTATATTTATTTTTAATTAACACATTAAGTGTATATACTTAAGGGGAACAATGTNATTTTTTTAACAATATATACATTGTGCAATTCGAGAATCAGTGTAAGCATACCTGGTTCCTCACTATTCATCATTTATTTGTAGTGAAACCTTCAGAATTTCTGCAGCAATATTGAAAACAAAAATTTAATCAGTATCTATGTCCATTTATATAAAAGAAAATTAATTTACTACTGCACAAGTATCCATTACTTCAGTAGATGTTTATATTTTAAGAGATTGTGTGTGTNTTTAGGGTGAGTTTTCATGTGTTAGAATTCATAAAAGCTTTGAGTCCTCCAGAGTTCCTATTTCTTATAGAAGCCAGTGAAAATGTATGATGACTGCCAGTTCACATAAATACTCATGAAATA
The DNA here is from genome assembly GCA_001675575.1 of Neotoma lepida. Classification (NCBI taxonomy): domain Eukaryota; kingdom Metazoa; phylum Chordata; class Mammalia; order Rodentia; family Cricetidae; genus Neotoma; species Neotoma lepida. The sequence goes on along the minus strand of LZPO01108293.1, from coordinate 55,272 downwards.
GATTCTACTGAGTATTCTACTGAAAGATTCTATTGATCTAATTTCGTGGAAAAATTTTAAGAATTTTCTTGTGGCAGCCATTCACTCATGATCTGTGAAANTCTCCCCAGGTTCACACAATTGATGTATGCTTCATGTTTTGACTTGGCTGTGATCAGGGAACCAAAATTTTCAAGAGTGGCATTGAAATTAACTTGTTTGAAAACATTTCCAATACTAACTGCTCAGGCTACCTTTGACTTTTAATCACTTGGCAAGTTTATGAAGCAGCTACTGTGAGCCAGCATTTTTTCTAGACTCTAAATTAACATTGGGGAAATGTACAACACTTCCTTTACCCATGAGCATGTAGAGCTTATGCGCTCAACACTTATTTTACCCCTGAGCATGTAGAACTTTAANCTCTCAGAAGATGCTTAGAAATTTAGAGTGAAATTGTAGACATCACTCACAAATTCAAACATTTAGTATGAAATNTAAAAATATAATAATATATCTGATTGGAGTTTGTGACTAACATTAGTAAAAGAGAAATTAAGATGGTATGTAATCTCAAGGAGGAAACTTGAGGAACAGTACAACAGCAGTATAAAATTGAGTATTGAGTATTTTATTAAAATATGACTTTAAGATTAAAAGCACCATTTATGAAAACATTTCATCTATAATTACATTTTAGAACTGTTAAACTTCAAAGTAGCAATTTGTCTTTTAAAACTTTCTTACTCAACATAAATGGTGTCATATGATATATAAATAACCAAGCAAATTCAAANGAGACTTANAAAATTCCAAAAATATATTTAATGGAGTAGTGAAANTTAAGGGACACATTTAAATCACTAATGTTATCTATAAAGAACTGAGGATAAAATTCCGTTCCTACTAAGGTAATAATGTTGATGCTGGGTAAGCAATTCAATTCATCTAAAGACTAATAAGTACTTTACATTGCAAAAAAATAAATTCATGTGTCCCTTAAAAGCCTTAGAAAGTGGCACTGTGAATACTGGTCCCTCCTGGAATAAGCAGTTCTTTCTGGCTCTTTCATGAAATGACTATTCTGTAGGAAAAAAAAATGGAATTCATTAATCATGTAAAATATTCTATGTAAAGCACTAANGTTAAAGAAAAATAAGGTGGATAATTAAGCTAGTTCTAATTTCTGCCTTAGGTTTACATGGCTTCTAAGTGAATCATGTCATCTCTTTGCTCTCCAGTAGCGATTGGAGATTGGCTAAAATNCAAAAAACACAGGAAGGAAGTTTCAGTGGTGCACNTGAGGGGCGGTTTACTGTAATAAGAGAAGATTGGAGTAACCTTTGCCAAAATTTGGAGTGGAGCACAATTTTGATAAAAGATATAAATGATGACCGGCAGTGTTTGAAACAAACTCTTGGTATATAGTGCCAGGGTTGAAAGTCAGACAAGGATGGTAATATTGGTTTTTATGNGGGGGCACAATGTTATTCAATAAGCGATGCTATTACTGTGTGAGAAAAGCCACGAGGCACACACAAAACCCACTATTACAGTTTGTTGGGCCTTATGAGGCTCCCGAGCCTAGCTGGACCTGTCTTCGGACATGACTTCCACATATGAGTGACTCAGCTCAATCTGACCCAAAACCTCCTCTGCCTAACAACTACTGAGGTGGCACCATCTCATTGGCCCTCACCCTCACCCCCATCCCTCATCACCCTAAGGCTCCTGCCCGCTTCACCCCACCCTATATAAGTCCATGCCTGATAAATAAAACGAGTTCCTGCTTTGACAAGACTCCCGGCTGAGTGCGATTCTCTCTGGGAAATAGAGGAGGTCTGGGCCGACATGCTCACCATCCCAGCTCAGCCCCAGGAAGAGACGGGCTGGACTAGTCAGTCCTCCCTCAGCCCTACCTGCCGGCAGACCCAGCAATAGTTTATTAGGGAAGGAGGGACAGAGAATGGGCTTAGGCCTATGGAAGACATGTGCAGGGACAAAGAGTGGGGGGTGGGGAGTCTGTGACCCGCTTTTTATGGATTTCCCTGAACATTCGCATATGGGCTTATGGAGCTACGCCATGCATGCGAATGGATGGTGTGATCACGATGCGTGCAAATTACAAGATCATGCAGCACAGGGATTAGGTAGGACATAAGGCCCCTTGATTGGCTACTGACAACGCATGTGTGGTCATGCAGCTGGGGGAGTGGCCAGGAATTCCAACAGGTAGCATTGTGGAGAGGAAACAAATCAGAAAATGGGAGATACCAACAGAGTTGAANGATTGGTGAGAACAACCTGAGCAGTTTCCTTGAGCAAATATTGTAGTGTGCTTAGATCATTGGGTTATGATCTAAGACACAGTCACCATGGTCTCCTATCAGAAATAGTTTCTCTTCATACTTAACTTTGAAACTCTACTATTTTACATGTGCTATTTCAGTTCCAAAAAGACTCAGTTCATCAAATAACCCCCAATAAAATAAATACCTTAGGGGAAATGAACTCCACCTGAAGTAAGATACTAAAGGAAATGCAGAAAACACTTCAGACATAAAAACTAGCAGAGNAACTTCATTTAGAAGTAGATGGGGACTAACACAACTGAGCAATGTGCAGAGACTGAGAGTTTTGGAACACCCAGTCCTAAATGGGATATCTTCCTCAAAGCTCTCCCCTCAGGGGTCAGGGAGCTATGAGGAAGAGGACATGGAAAGACTGTTAAGAGCCAGAGAGGATGGATGACTCCAGGGAAACTGTCTTCCAAATAAAATAGTACTGACAAACATATGAACTCACAGAGACTGTGGCAGCAGGCACAGGGCCTGTCAGGTTCAAGCTAGATAGAATCCCAGTGCTGATACAGGGAAGTNTATATGGGTTCCCATTCTTAAGCAAGACACTATCTCCAACTGACATCTGCTTGCAAAGGAAAAATTAGTTATCTCTAATTTAGTCCCATTGGGTATATCAACCACANTTAAGAGTAGGGCTCATGCCCAGCAATAGATGGCCAACACAAAATGAACTTAATGCTATTTTTTCAGATGTTTTGTTTCATATTGCTTTGGTTAGATATTTTTCATCATGCTAGTCTTTTGTGTGTATATTATGCTTTCCAGTTTTGTGTTTTATGGTGTGTGTGTATGTGTGTGGTGTGCCTGTTTCTTGTGTTTCTTCCTCTTTCTTTTTTTGTTATTATGTTTTTCCCTTTTTGTTTGCCTGTATGTTTTTTTAAAGAAAGAGGAAAAGGAAGGGCGATTAGGTGGGAGGATCTGGAAGGATCTGAGGGAGGGAAAACTGTGATCAGAATATATTGTGTAAATACACATGCATACACATACACACACATATATATAACTTGAAAGAACGAAAATAACAAAATTACTCCTTAACTTGATCCTGGAGCTAACTAGTTGACTGCTTTGCCATTTAAGTACTTGTGTGACATTTCTCTATGTGTCCCAGCAGCTCTCATAGTAAAAACCTTCATCTCCTTGCATCTTCTTTTCTGTTGTTGTTGAAGTTGCCTCTAGCCTTGATTTCCATATCTGACATAAGTTCACATTTCCTGTTTTGTATTCACTAAAAGTCACATCTTGTTAAACCACAGAAACCATGAAGGGCTGTCCAGTCTCTAGCCTCCTATGTGGCATGTGCTTGTTTCCAGAATTGACAGTGGCTGCCATTCCAGTTCACTAAAATCCTTAAAGGTTAGTGTTCTGTTGGAGCTGCACCTCTTATTACGGTAACACAAATGCACATGTGTTATTTTCACTTTACTATTTGTGCTAATCTGTTTTACCACTTCTGGAGAANGAAACTCCTGCCAATCAAAATGTAAGATAATAAATTGGTCATCCTTAAAATTTGTTCAAATATACATCCAGGTTTTGTGAGGGCCNGAAGCCTCTATAATCTGGGCAATAATCTTTTAAAAATGCATATAATGTCACTGAAACTAAATTAGGTACAAGTCCCTGGAAGGAGTCCATGCAATTGGAAGGCCCTGAAGCTTAATCTTCATTAGCTTCACAGTAAATCTGCCTCTGCACATAATATAATTGCTCCTCACTTACTAGCAAGGAGGGAATGTGNTATCAGCACTGACTGAACTCAAAGCAGCAAGGAGTCTCATACTGGATGCTGCCCATGGCTCACTGATAGCTTTCACAGACTTTGAGGCCCAGGATATTCTCACAAAAATATCATCCAAAGAGCAGAAGTCTAGGGACAAAGACATACCCAGCTCTTGACTTTTAAACCCAGTACTCCCTACTGTGCTGGTATTGTAGTGTCTTTATTTATAAAGGTCTACTCTTGCTAGCATAAAAAACAAGCTATATCTGTCTCCTAGTCATTAAAAGAGGAACACTGCATTTGTGTGAGATACTAAATATTTTAAACAAACACTTATATGCTACTGTATTATTTATGTAATTATTAATTATTCAAGTATCTGCTATGGTCTCANTTGTGTTTTCCCAAAAGGTGTGTTAAAAGTCCTAACTACCTGAACTTCACAAAGTAACTATCTAAAAGTAGGTAGCTGCAGATATTCATTAAGATAAGGTAACACTTGACTAAATTGGAGTTTTGATCCAATATGACTAGTTACCCTATAGAAAAAAGAAAACTACCTCAGAGACTAAGACACACAAAATGGGGATGAAAATCAGTTGTGATTAAGAAGAGACCAGCATTGCTTCTCTCTTCTGCATCTACAGTTTTTGNCAAAAGACCAAGGATTTGGGGCATTTCTCCAAAAAGGAATGAGAGCCTCAGGAGCCTCAGGAACCTCAGATAGTAAACAGGAGTTAAACAAAAGGTGACATACCCTGGAGAACAAAATCTCAGGAGATTCTTGAGGGTCCCTACCAACTGTCCAAATGAGAATAAACAGTTGCTGGTGTCAAACAGCCAAACATGATAAAAGGAAAAGATGTATAGACTCAGGAACTGCCTGCAGGCTGCATAGAGAGCTAGAGGGCTGCAGTTGCTTATGCGTCATTCGTGCTCCTTGTAGGTAACTTCAACCCATATTCTTGTTATTAACTCAAATAACAATAAACTCATTTGTTCACCAAATTGGACATTGGTACAACTGTTACATTTATAATGGGAGTATGTGCTCCTTTCTGGACTATGTGCTTCATGTCCCATGGAAAAGCATGTCATACAACATGAGCTCTTTAGTTAAAACCTATCAACTTATGGTTCTTCCAAATGAGCTTTGGTGAAATTGTACCTCAGTTTATCATTGCAACCTTAATGGTAGGGGTATATATNGTTTATGTGTCAGTCTGGGAAAACATTTTACTAACACACTTCCCTAGGAAACTCTACTGAAAGTCTGAAAGAGTATTAAACATTGATTGAAAAGATGTGCAGATGTATAGAACTGGATTAGCCATTTGACTTTGGATGCAAATGACCGCAAACAGTCAAAATTATTNATATTGGAAAACAAAACAATAAATCAATCCTATGAAACTGGATGGAAGACATGAGTGTCTCCATAAAGTGCAATGGGCTTGGTACTGTAATTTTTTTGTCTATGTGTCAACAATCACATAAACACATGTAACAAATGGTAGAACTGCATGACTAAAGGAGCAGAAAGGTGTTATGTGTGGTAGGTAAGAAACAAATGCTTATCAGAAGGCATATGACTTGGGTCTCTTCTCTTACATTTGCATAGTGATTAAAGTTACTATTTGATCTTAGCCTAGTTCTATTTTAATTAAAAATGTAAACAAAGTATTAAAAATGAAAAGAATAACTGTATAAATAATTTTTAAAAATTAAAAAATGGTTATATTAAAGAATAGTGAGGGCAACTGAATCATTACAAATACATGCTTAATATGTGTGAAATTAAAACATCTTTAATGAGACAAAGACAAAAACATGGCAAGTCAAAAAGAAGAGAGAGAGAGAGAGAGAGTGCCTCAATTATCTGCCAAGCTGAAATCAAGGCCATGATCTTGAAGAGTTCCTGTGACTATTCAGTCACAAGAGCACATTTTCTCATAGGGTAGGTAACACAATTGGTATTGTCTTAGCAGAAAATTTACTTTCTACTTTTACCCAAGATGCCCATATCTTAACTTTAGAAACCCATGAGTTAGCTAGCTGTTACAAATTTAATAAAACTAGTTCCAAACATAGTAATAAATTAAATTATTATGTTATATTTCTGATAGAACTTTTAAACATGAGGTTGTTTAACCTTTGGGAGTGTTAATCTATTTTTTTCCTGATAATGACATGGATTGGGGGATTTCTTTTGTTTAATCAACTTAATAAAGTTAAAAGTGGAAGCTGCTCATCCTGACCTCAACACAGTGACGATCATTCTGAGTCATTCACCCTGATTGAATTTGAAACTGCAGATCTCACTTAGGTAATTAATCAATAAATAATTCATTTTGAAAGATTAAACTAAGACTAACTTTAATGCACTGGTTTTCGATTTAAACAGGTTGTAATACTTGATTAGGCACCTACTCCCTATGACAGCATATATTTCACCTTATCTCTCCATCTGTTAGCCTACCAAATAATTTAATTCCAGTAGGGAATAATGGGCTATAGTTTAACATTGATATAAAAATTGTACAATCAAATACATTCCATATTTAACATTTTTAAAATTTTAATTTGAAAATCTGGACCTTTTGGGAAACTGATAGGCTAATTTGTTTGCTTCTGAGCTCATAAATGTACTTGTATTAAATTAAATAACTCTGCAAAGAAAAATCTATAATGAGACAGCATANCTACTAGGTATTAATGAAGGGAACACTGAAAATAATGTCTTATATAAAAAGCAACTGTAAAATACTTTAATAGTAGATCAATTTAGCTAGAGAAAAGANTGCAAGTTGAGATAAAGCTTTACTAAATGCTTAAATGTTTATTAAATAAAATCATCCTGTTTTGTCAAACATCACATGATTAGCTAATCATCATTAGTACTATTGGTGAATCTGTAAGGATATTTAAGATAGAAGACTTCAGTAACCAGGTGAATACACAGAATATTGATAACGTGAACTTCAATATTTCCCTCTGCTTTCCTTCATATATTTTTCTTTTTCCTGCTCTTTACAAATTAAACCCAAGATGGTTCTGATTAGTAGTCATCTTCAGTGTTATCACTAATCACAACTCTATTCTTTCATAAGCAACAAATCCTGAGGAATTTTTTTTCTAGCCATGAGTATATCACAAAGACTGGATTTACCCTAATTTTTAAAAAGATGAACACTGGCCTCCACAGTATTTTATCAGCATATCTGTACAGACATACAGGCAGACATATGAAGAAGATGAGAAAATCTTTCCAATCTGAGTGAAAATTTAGCCAACATATATATTACTGAAAATGTGATAAAATATAAACATTTTTAAATAAAGAAAATAATCAAAATCAGGGATTACACCATGCTAGCTTGGTTCTAGTTTCCTAACACTTCTTTTATTTTAATTTGTATTATTTTCCAAGAAAGATAGTACAGTTTGTTATAATTAAAAGACAGAGCACAAACAGGGAGGTCAGGGATTTGCATACCAAGCAGGATNGTCCCTAGTCTATAGAACTTCAGTCACAGCAGGCTCTTCATTAGCAAAGAAAATTTCCAGAGTGCTGCTTATTAAGATAGTAGCCTCTTTCTTGCTGCTGCTAAATTCACCCAAATATCACCACTGGAAGTATAAACCCGTGGAGAAATTTAATAATGAAGACATAGGAAATCACCCTCAAAGGCCTTGGAATTGAGAATCCTCCACCTGAATAGGCATTAATTGAATTATAACCCTTGAGTTAAAACAAACAAACAAACAAAAAGCTTTTAGATTTTATTTTCACGTATAAGTATGTCCTCAAATATTTAGTATATGGTATATATGATATTGAATATACATATTTTTGCAGTTGTAAGCCCTTATGTATAGAAGTTATAACAATTTCCTGTAATGCATATTGTTGGAGAGTAAGACCTGTCTTTACACAAGGGTGTGGCAAATATTTAAACAATATCCAGGAAATATATGTGAAACCATAGGTAGGATTATTTATTTGCTTTCCAAGTATTTTCTATATTATAATTAAAAATAACAATGTATACATATAGACTGTATCATTTTGAAAACATTATTTCTTCAGGGGATTATGGGCAAGTGCCTTCATTATTACAAAATTTTTGAGTTGAAATATTATTATAGCAACCACTTCATTTGAGACATGAGGTGCAACCACAGAAGCACTTGTTTCCTAAATTACNTGTCTATGGAAGACATTGAGAACAATGAGTGATGCAAAATACTGTGTTGAGTTGCTACCATCAACCTCAAGAACATGTTCTTATACACTACTGTGGTGGTATTTTATCTATGTCCCCCAATAAAATTTATCTGAAGATCAGAGGAACAAGGTCAGCCGCTAGCCTTGCAAAATTAGCACACTCCCTTAATCCTATCACTTAACAAGCAGGGTCTGTCTGGATCCCTGAGTTCCAGGTCATACTAGGAACAGTCAAGCATGGAGACACACGCCTTTAATCTCAGCATCANCCACAAAATTCTAGAGGTCTATACAGACAGGCAGGAAGTGACAGAAGTGGGCGATAGGAGGAAGCGATGTAGCTAGGCTGAAAGAGCCAATGGGAGAACAGAACAGAAAGGGATATAGATGTGGAGGTATAAGGAATTGGGACACTCTCCATTTTGGGAGATGCAGCCGCAGTCCAAGGTGAGGCTCTTAGCTGTTCCTAATTCCTCTGATCTCTGTCAGACTTGCACCCCTAACTCTGCCTCTGTGTTTTATTTAACAAGACCATTTAAAAACTCCGTCTTACACACTACCTGTTGTCTTGCAAAGCTCATCTTATCTTAAACTCAAATACACTTTAAACTCAAATATATTTAATACATTTAACTACATTTTAAATTCAAATAAGATTTAAAATTTTATTATAAANCAAAGAAGTGCTAGACCAGCATTGTAAGGAAAAGCTCCCACATTCATAGACTTTGCTTCACATAATTCTGATAATAATGTTGTCATCAATAATAACACAAAAATAAGTTTGAGGAGAATTGTACAGTCCTTTCTAATTTATTCCTTTTGATTGAGACACTGAGTTTACACTTGTGTGTCCAGTATTTTCTTCAGGCTGGTAACAATGCCATATCAGAAGTATGTTAGTGGACAGAAATTTTAAATTCACTATTTTAATTTAAAAACAAATCATCCA
>LZPO01108292.1:7450-19948 GCA_001675575.1 Neotoma lepida | reverse complement strand
ACAGCCTTACTCCACTGATTAGCTAAAGAATATGAGAAACTTTTGCCAAAATTTCCATAAATTATAAAAGTGATCAAGAATGAACAGTAAAACATTATTCAAACTGTCAGCCAAACAGCTGCTGTACTAATGAGGAAATAGGAATTTGATGTTCAGTACATCTGCATTCCTTTTTCTGATCATAACTCATTAGAGATATCATCTGTTGACATGAAAACTTGTTCTACAAACCATGATGGATATAATAAAATGAAAAAAAATCCACATATTTGTCTTTACATAAAATGAAACAGTTATACAGAATTTTATTAATACATGACAAGATGTTAATTAATTGATGAGCTTAACAAAATGCCCTTTAGTCCATTTGAAGCTGCAATTATATGATAATTATTTTAATTTTAGAAGTAATTATTAAGCTGTTATTTGTATTTGGTTAATTGAATTCCATTAGGTAATACAGCATTATTACACTTCTTTCATCAGAACTGACAACATATTCTATCTAACCTACAAGGTTTATAATAATGCAATAAATCATTTTCATATTTCAAAACATTAAGCCTTCACTAGAATTTATTAGGCAAATTTCACAACCACCAAGACTCAAAAAATCCCAGGTATCTTTGTACCATACATTTGGTATGCATATATTAGTGCAGTATTTCAGCAAATTCTTCAAAGTGNCCATAACATTTCAGTGCAGTTGTATTTCTTCTATTATGGAAGTACACTTTTTAAACACCACCTAGGGGATGCTCAACACACATTCCCAAATATAGTATGGAGCTTTTTATTGATAGTGTTTTGTTGGAAATATTAAACCATCTTTGTCAGTTGGTAAGTGAAATAAAAGANTGCGGACTGAGTAGCTAAAACCCTAGACATGTGTTTATCACAAAATAGAATCTAAAGAGCTCAAGGTCAACAATATAACATTCAGAGTGTCATCATCCTGGCTTGCTGACTGTTGTTTTATTGCAATACTTCACATAAAAGGGATAGAAAGGACTGGTGTCTCTTCCTCTNTCCAAGAGAAATGCTGGTAATCATGGTGTCCATGTCAGACTGTCCTCTACATGCAATTACCCATACCAAATGATTCATCTTCTGATACTCACACATTACAAGTCAGAGAACCATCAAGTGAGTTGTGAAGAAGAAGGCACATATCACACCCTATGTATTATCTCTATATTCCCAAAACATTCTTCTGTCAATAACATACCAATGTTAGTATTTTTTTAATTCCTTAAACTTGTTATATCAAAAAAAATAATAAAAAGAGCATAATAAAGTCTGTCCAATAAAAGGTCAATGAAGTGAAGATTCACTGCTTATCAAAGTATANCATACAAAATTTTTCATAGTATTATGGAATACAAAATTTTAATATTATCTCAGATATTATGATAATTTTGTTTTTTTCATATTTGCAAAGTTAAGTAATAAATAATTAGTTTACACCAAGAATCAATCTATATGTAATGCACAGAGCATAAAACAAAATGTAGAGAGACTAGAGGCTTAATTGCAGAGAGAGGAAGTCAGGCAGCAAAATTGAACTCTTTATGACATGATACATAAGTATTTTCTTTCATGGCTACCTCACAGAGTGCCCATAAATAAACCAAACTGTAGTTTATGACTTTGGTGTGGTCAAGTCCTCTCCTCCCCTCATTTATTNAAAGTTTTAAAGCAGTCAAAATAACATTAGAGTTTAAAAATTGCAGATCCAAAATATGTATGTTGACATCTTAAACATAATACTAAAGCATATACCCNTATTNTAAANAAAGACAATGAAGTTATAATTAGTTGTGATGAAGTCACAATGNAGTATATCTTGTCCCAGAATAACACACATCAAGAAAATATAATATGANGATATAATCATANCAAAGACCAAAGCAACAAATTTCAAGGGAAACAGAATTTGTGAGCAAATATCAGAAAATAGGAGAGAGGAATGAAATAAAATTTTCCTTCATGGGAAGTGAAAAAAAATGATACCTTAATCTCAGATTTGAAGCCAGTAGAAATGAGGCAATAATTTCTGTGGTTTGTTTAGCTAATTTAATTTTTATTACTATTTAAANGGATCTTTAGTGAATGAATACAAACATTTTAAAGGACATTTAACTAAGTGAGAAAGAACTCACTCCCTCATTGTATAGACATGTTTCCTAGACTTTTTAATGCAGTTAAGTGGATAATATATATTTATGTGTTATAAGGATATCTAAGAAGAATTTTATTTATTTCCAGAAATAGGCTATGAATAGACTGACACAGTATCTCTGGATTATTTCCTATTCTCAAAATTGTTGAAAACAGTCCCAGTCCCTAGCTGGAGCACAATAGTAAATACTTTTGATGGTGAAATCTACCAACATTTCTTATCACTCTTTATAACTATTGGACTGAAACTGTGTTACTGGATCATTTTAAGTAAACTGTTATATTCAGATTGATGATGAAAAATTAGTTTGTATGAAATGGGAGGATCATCAGGTATATTTAATAACCAAATGTGGTATTTTTTGTGTTCCTCCAGAACATGAATCAACATATAAGAGTGACCTACCATTGGATAAGTTACAATACTATGGTTTTTACCAAGAATTACAGTACCTATTACTCTGGAGGTAATAGTTTTTTTTAAAAATTGTTTTAAAGGATGCAATAGATCTCTTTGATCTATTTATTTTTGATCTATTTACTAGATACTACAGTATCCATTACTGTAATAAATATATTAGACAATTGTCTTATAAAAATGAAACTTTTATACTTTAGTTTGTGAGCCTACCCTTTAATGGCTGAGCTATCTCTCCAGCGCCATTGAAACTGATAGAAGAAAAACTGGGGAGTAGCCTTGAAAGTATTGGCACAGGACACAGCTTCCTGAAGAGAACACCAATCNCACAAGCATTAAGATCTACAATTAACAAATGGGACTTCATGAAACTGAAAAGCTTCTGTAATGCAAAGAACACCTTCAATAGGACAAAACAGCATCCTANATAATGGGAAAAGTTCTTCACCAACCCCACATCTGACAGAGGAATGATATCCAAAATATATAAATAACCTAAGGAATTAGACATAAAAATCCCCAAATAATCCAACTTCAAAATGGAGTACAGATCTAAACAGAGAATTCTCAACAGAGTAATTTCAAATGACTGAGAATCACTTAAATAAATATTCAGTATCCTTAGCCATCAGGGAAATGCAAATCACAACAATACTGAGACCCCATCTTACACTTGTCAGAATGGCTAAGATCAAAAACACAAGTAATACCTCATGTTGGTGAGCATGTGGAGCAAGGGGAAAATTTCTCCATGGCTAGTGGGAGTGCAGATTTGTACTGCCACTTTAGAAATCAATATGGCAGTTTCTCAAAAAATTGGGAACAAATCTACCTCAAGACCCAGTTATATGACACTGAGGCATATACCCAAAGGATGTTTCACCATACCACAAGGACACCTGTTCAACTATGTTCATAGCAGCTTTGTTTATAATAGCCCAAAACTGGAAGCAACCTAGATGTCCCTCAACTGAAGAAAGGATAAAGAAAATGTGGTACATATACACAATGGAGTATTACTCAGCTGTTAAAAACAATGACATCAGGAAATTTGCTGGCAAATGGATGCAAATAGAAAAGATCATCTTGAGTGAGGTAACCCAGACCCAGAAAGACAAACATGGTGTGTCCTCACTTATAAGTGATATTAGATATAAAGTAAAGGATAATTATGCTACAATCCACAGACTCAGAGAAGCTAAGTAACAATGAGGGCTCAAGGAGGGATGCATGAATCTCACTGTGAAGGGGAAATAGAATAGACATTGCCTTGGATGAAGGCAGGGGTCTGTTATGGGGATATGGGGCCTGGAACAGGAAGGAATCAGGTAGAGGAGGGACAGAGGAATAGAGGACTAGGAGAGACAACTGGAAATCTAACGCAATGCAAACTCCCAGCAAATGACCCAAGCTAGAGTGACCCTAGCTAAGATTTCTAGCAATGATGTATAAGGAGCTTAAACTAGCCATCTCCTGTCACAAAGCAAGACTTTCAATGGAGGAATTGGTACACCAACCCAGCCACAAAGCCATCAACCCACAATTTGTCCTGCTTGCAAGATGTGCTGCAGTAAAGGTGGCACAGAAATTGTGGAAGTGACCAGCCAATGACTGGCCCAGCTTGAGAACGATACCATGAGAGGAAGCTCACCCTTGATGGCCTGATCCCAGAGGCTAGATGACCCAGAAACATAGGATAAAAGCAAACATGACTAGCAAAAAAAAGTCAATGAAATGATTCCTAATGATATTTTTCTACACTTATAGATTGGTGCCTAGCCCAATTGTCATCAGAGAGGCTTCATACATGGACTGATAGAAACAGGTGCAAAGACCCACAGACAAATATTAAGTGAAGCCTGGGGAACTTGCAAAGCATGGAAGAGGAAGGATTTTAGAAGCCAGCAGAGTCAAGGTCAGTACAAAAAAACCCACAGAACCAACTAGCCTGGGATCATAGGAACTCACAGAGATTAAACTGACAACCAGGAAACCTGACCTAGGCCTTCTACATATATGTTAACATTTGTGTAACTTGGTTTTCTTGTGGGACTCCTAAAAGTGGGAACAGGTGCTGTTTCTGATTCTGTTGCCTGCTTTCGGTATTCTGTTCTCCTACCAAATCATAGATGAGGAGGTAGCTAATCTCACAGCAACTTGATATTCCATGGNTGGATGACATCCATGGGAGGCTATGCCTTTTCTGAAGAGAAATGGAGAAGTAGACAGGGAGGGAAAGACTGGAGGGGGTCTGAGAGGAGAGGAGGAAGAGGAAAGTGTGGTTGGGATGTAAAAATAAAAAATAAATAAACAAATAAAGTCAAAAACAGAAATAAAAAAATGAAACTTTTTATTTTGTTTCACTATTGTAGAGCTTTCAGCCTGTGATAATTTGGACTCACTGCATTGAGCGTATGGTGCACCTATGGAAGGACTGAATGGCAGAGCAAGCTAGCTGTTCATCTCACCATCAGGAATGCAAAGAAAAAGAGGAAGAAAAGAGGGCCTCACAATCCCTGTAGTATACAGCTCCTTCCACAAGGAGCCTTCCACAAGGTCTTGCCTCCTTCATGGTTCAAAGCTCTCCCAAACTCCATGGGGACTAAGCATTTAACCAATGGACTTTGAGGGATATTCACATTTTATACTATAATCAATCAATACTATAGGTTGATAGATAGATAGATAGATAGATAGATAGATAGATAGATAGATAGATAGATAGATAGATAGATTCCATCTCCTTTATCAAGGTCTAAGGTTAGAAATATCTACTGTAGAATTTAATGTTCTCTATATCAATTTGAAATTGAAAGCTAGTAACTTAATGTATATTTTAAAATTGAGTCAAAATGCAGTATTATTTTTCAATTAACATTATATACATTACAGAGTGTGACTGACAGCTTTTAGAATCTTGAATCTTTGACATCATGAGCTTTCTACATGACATATTGTCATAAGTCTTAAAAATCTTCTGATATTTTGAAAGCTGTTATCATGATAGCCTTCTGCATTCCTTGAAAGCATCATAGAACACTATATGCACTCTAAGGGTAGCAGAGCCTAGAAAATAATTTATTCATATAAATATGGGAAATCAGACTCACCCTAAATTGTCTAACATTTCTTGTTTATTATTTTTTCATTCTGTATTTTGTTTTCCCTAATGAACTGAAAATATTAATGAAGTTTCAAAAAAAGATTAATATAGTTACTTGCTGTGTANTGAATCACAAAAATGTCATATAAGAATATTTTAAATTCTGTTGACAGTAAATATAGAAACCTTCCANAAACATATATATTCTGTATGTATTATGATTTCTCTTGTGTTTTCATGGGATTCCTGTGCATGAACCTATATGTCTCTACATTCACATGCGTTCTTGTGCTCTTTCTGTGTTTTNTTCATTTGTTTTGTCCTATTCTAGTTTGTTTATTTTTCTTCATATTATTTTATTGTTATTGCTTAGATGCCTATTTGTTTTCTAAGTAGAGACAGAAAGGGCATGAGTTCAGATGGGAGAGGAGGTGTGGAGGATCTTGGGAGAATTGTGGGGGAGTAAATTTTAATCAGAATATAGTGTATGAAAAAAGCATATTCAATAAAAGAAAAACTGTTGTGGAATATTGGTTTAAATAGCCAAAGATGCGTTACATTTGTTTATGCTGCATATGTTCTTTTTTTTGTTTGTTTGTTTGTTTTGAGACAGGGTTTCTCTGTGCAGCTTTGCACCTTTGTCCTGGAACTCACTCAGTAGCCCAGGCTGGCCTCGAACTCACAGAGATCCGCCTGCCTCTGCCTCCCAAGTGCGCCACCACTGCCCAGCAGTATTACATTGTTTATGTCAAAGAAACCTCATTTTATTTAATACTGGTACCAAGTACAATTGAAGTGATGTTAGCAGTTTTAGTCTAGCACATTGTTATAAGTGTATTTATCTATTATTTATTTGTTTTTNAAGCTGAACAACCAATAGCTAGGAAGTAGAGGGATTGGCAGGGCTGGTAGGCAGAGAGAATAAGTAGAAGGAGGAATCTAGTAAAGAGAGAGTGAACAAGGGAGACAGAGAGGGAGAATAACAGGTCCAATCAGCTAGGCAGCCACCAGCCAGCCAGATACAGAGTAAAACATACAGAATGAAAGTAAGGTAAAAAATCCTGAGGCAAAATGTAGATGAAGAGAAACAGATTAAGTTCTAAGAGATAGTGGGACAAGNATAAGATAAGGTCAAGAATTCATAATTAATAATAAGCCTCCATGTCATGNTGTGGGAGCTGATTGGTGGCCCAAAAGAAAGCCTGCTACAAAAAACAGATGTGAAATATGAAAATACAAAAGTGCTTTAAGATTGGAAAATATAGTCAGATCCACGGTTACTACCAGCCCACACAGAAAACACAGAAGTGAAGGATTGATCAGTAGAGAGGTATAATTGATGTCAACCATAAAATATGCCCATTATATACATCTATGTGTGTGTTTGTGTGTGTGTGTATGTAAATATGTGTATTAGTTTAGCAACAGAAAAAATGTTGTGTAATAAAATTAAAATCATACTCAGCATGATAAACTCACATGAAATTCATGTAGGTATAGTTGGGCTCTAGGAACTAATACTGACAGAAATTGTGGTAGACTTTGACCACTGGTCTCTGAAGAAAGTCACTACAGGAAAGAAATAATCTTGAAAGAAGAAAAGGAAATTCTCTGGGGCTCCTTTGGCATTCATTAGAAACAGCTTTGAAATGAGCATGGCATGCACTTTCCCAAGTATATCCATCTAGGTCTACAATTATTTCAAAAGTAGTTACTGAAGATGATAGAAAAGTCTCATCTGACAATCTAGAGTGCAGTTATCAAAATTAATTGCTATAATTTTCACATTCATACTGAGGAAAAGAATCTTGTNATATATTAAAAGTATTGATATTAAAATAGTACAGAATTATCCAAGCATCTTAATATGAAAAATAGATTACTAAAGTTGTAATAAGTGGAAACATTTGTACTTCAAAGCTTTTCAAATATTCAAATCAGGAAAATGAATGAGTATCACGGTGGGAAAGAAGTTCCTGGTTAAGAGATTTGAGCTTTAAATTCTACCCTATGACAACTGTTGAACAGTACATAACTGAAGCTAAAGCAGATAGAGTANTTGAAGAAGCATAGCACCCACTCACATTTCATAAGGAAAATAAAGAATTAATATGTCTATTTACAGGAGTAGACAATAGTAAATAATTCTAGAAGGGAAAAATTGCAGCGTGACGAGCATGGAAAGGGATCAAACAATACAATATGCCTGGTACATGCTATTANTAGGAGGACAGAGAAAATAGAAAAGTATTAATAATGTTTATATATAGGAAACATTATATTTTNTTATTAAAACACTGGTTATATAACTTTACCTATGTCAGTGCTCTGGGAAATTGAAAACAAATCTTTAAGAATATATGCATANTTATCAATAAATGTTGTTTTCTTTGCCTTATAAAATCATGTAAATATGAATATACTAATTTAAGTACTAAATCAAGTACTTGATTTTGAAATTNCTGAAGAAAAACAAGAGAAAATTCTAACAAATATTTCAGTCTTTCATTTTTACTCACACTCTTATTTGGTACTGCTAATTAATTTCAGATGTCCTTTTGAGCATTATTATTCTTATGAAATATGAATTTAATTAACCTTAAAATATGCTGAATANTTTTCAATCTGTTATATTGTAAGTCATTTAATATGCAGAACTAAGAAATAAAGGGAAAAAAGGAAGCATAGAAAAATATGTGGCACAAAAAAGGNAAAGAAAAGAAAGTATAGAAATACAGGAAGGAAAAAACACAAATTCCAAAGGGCTAGCAGAAGTGTAAAACACTGTGCTTACCACAACTTTGACGAAATTAGAAGGAGCAGTCACTGGCATATATAATCTTTTTTTAAATTTTTATTGAAAGTAGATTCTTTTCTCATACAATGAATCCCAACTACTGTTTCCCCCTCCCTCCATTCCTCCCATGTGTCTTNCAACTCCACTCTCCCCCAGATCTACTCCCCCTCTGTTTCCCTTCAGAAAACAGCAGGATTCCAAGAGACAAAACCAAAAACGATGAAAGAAGATAAAATAAGATAAGGCCAAAGCCCTCATATTGCGGCTAGACAACGCAACCTAACAGGACAAAAAGAGTCCCAAGAGGAGGAAAAGAGTCAGACACACACTAATACCACTGTTAGGAGTCCNACCAAAACACCAAGCTAACAGCCAAAATATATATGCAAAGGACCCTGTACAGACCTATGCTGGCACCATTTGTGGGACTTAATTTTNTGGGAGCCTATGGGAACCCTACTTAATTGATTCAATGAGCCATGTTCTCCTGGTGTCTGTCTGCCATTCCCTCTGATGCCACAGTCTTTCTTACACCTCTTTTCTGGGGGTTCCCTAAGCTCTGAGGGGAAGGACCAGATGGAGACTTCCAATTTAGACTCTCTCTCAATAATGTCTAGCTGCGGGTCTGCATCCACTCTCATCTGTGCTGGAGGAAGCCTCTCTGTTGATGACTGAGCAAAACACTGATTTATAAGTATAGCAGAATATCATTAGGAATCATTTCATTGATGTTTGTTTATTTGTTTTTGTTTGTTTGCTTGTTTTGGCCAGTCTCTGGTTCCTGGCCATTCAGATATTGGAGGGCATGGGTTCCCTCTTATGGNATGTGCCTCAAAAATTTTGCAACTCCCATAAGTTCTGTTCTACCATTGTCTGAGTACATCTAGCAGGCAGGACAGATTATAGGTGGAAGGTTTTGTGGCTGGGTTGGTGTTCAGGATTTTCTTTCCATATCCTGCATAGTACCCCCTGTACCAAAGAGACTAGAACATAGGACTAAAGGCATGGAGCCCTTAGTCCTATGTTCTAGTCTCTTTGGTACAGGGGGTACTATGTTCAATTAGCTCTCTATGTTCAATTAGCTTTGTGGATGTTGTCCTTGGTAATGGTGTCCCACTGTCAGTTTTCAGAGAGTGACCCTGTGCCCTAGCATCAAACTTTGTTGTTTGTGGATCTCCATGGGACTGATGGGACATATATAATCTTAAGTATCTGCCACAGTGTCNTTTGATCACCAAAAGACTAAATTGCCTAAGAACACATTTCACAANATGGATCCACATCATCAGTTCATGATTACATAATATCGCTAATGATATAAGAAAGGCCACATAAAATGATGGCATTAAACATAAAATTATTTTAAAAGTCACGATATTACTTATAGGAAGATTACATAGTCTATTTGTTTTCCTTTTATTGAAAGTAGATTTTTTTCCTCACATAATATATCTTAATTATGGTTTTCCTCTCCCTGTACTCCTCTCAGTTCCCCCCATCCCCTCCCATCCACATCCACCACCTTCAGTCTCTTATTAGAAAATAAACAGGCTTCTAATGCATACTAATAAAACAGAATAGAATAAAATAGAATAAGATAACATAAGAACTAATACAGTGCAAATGGACAAAACAAACAGAAGAAAAAGTTAGCAAAAGAAAGCACACAAGAAATAGACTGTTATTCTTTTGCATAAAAACACATAACTGGAAGTCATAGTATATATCCAAAAGACATGTAAAGTAAAAAGAGAGAAGAAATAAAACATAAATAAAATAAACATATAAAATGAAAANAATGAAAATGCCTGACTCAACATTTGAGTCAAGGGCACTCCAAAGATGCTATTGAGTTTGTTTTCTTTTGGCCATCTATTGCTGGACATGCAGCCTGAGCTTAAGAGCAGGTTGTTTCCTCAGTGAGACTCCTATGGAGAAGACTAAATTTTCATTTGCAAGTGGTAATTAGGGAAGGGAGCTTGTGTACACTTGTCCTTTCAGCTCTAGTGCCCTATGTGGTGGTGACCTGTGCAAGCCCTGTGCATAGTGCCTCAGTTTTTGTGTTTATTTGANGGTCTATCATGCCTTGTTTTCTAGTGTCTTTCATTCCCTCTGGCTCTTTCACTCTTTCTGCCTCCTGTTCCACAGGGTTCCCTGACAGTGGAGAGCANGGATCTGATGGGGAACTCTTGTTTTGAGCTGAGCATTCCAAGATCTCTCATNCTCTGAATAATGCCAGACTTTGGGTCTCTATTTCTTCCTATTTTCTTCAGGAGAAAGGTTCTGTGATGATAGTAGAGCAAGGCACTTATCTCTGAGTATANCAGAATGTCATTTGGAGTCATTGCTAATTTGTTGTGGAATATTCCTTTACACTGTGTGAAGATGTGTCACTGTGACTGATTTAATTAAAAGCTGAACAGCCAATAGCTAGGCAGGAANTATAGGTAGGACTTCTGGGTACAGAGAGCTCTTGAAAGAATAAAGTAGTCTCCAGCTAGATGCAGAGGGAAAGCATCTTCAACAAATGGTGCTGGCATAACTGGATGTGGACATGTAGAAGAATGCAAATAGAACCATATCTATTGCTATGCACAAAACTCAAGTCCAAGAGGATCAAAGACCTCAACATAAATCCAGTTACACTGAACCTGATAGAAGAAAAAGTGGAAAGCAGCCTTGAACACATTGGCACAGGAGACCACTTCCTAAATGTAACACCAGTAGCACAGACACTGAGAGCAACAATTAATAAATGGGACCTTCTGAAAATGAGAAGCTTCCGGAATGCAAAAGACANAGTAAATAAGACAAAATGACAGCCTCCAGAATGGGAAAAGATCTTTACCAACCCCACATCTGAAAGAGGACTAATCTCCAATATATATAAACAACTTAATAAACTAGACATCAAAATACCAAATCACCCAATTAAAAAATGGGGTACAGATCTAAATAGAGAATTCTCCAACAGAAGAGACCCACTAGCTCTTATAACTTAAAGTAACCCATTTCTATTCATCTAGCTGTTGCCATGTGTCTTGTTGCTTTATCCTCTCCTCCTACCCACTCATAAGTGGATATTAGATGTAAAGCAAAGGATAACCAGGCTAAAGCAAAGGATAATCCATAACCTCAGAGATATTAGGTAAGAAGGAGGACCCTAAGAGGGATATGCATGAATCATGCTGGGAGGGGGAAATGGGTAAGGTCTCCTGGGTAAAATGGGATGGGGGAGAGAGGAGGGGATGGGCAATGAGAACATGAGGGAATCAGATGGTTGAGTAGGGGGAAGGACAGAGAGGGGGAGCAATGAAAGAGATACCTTGATTGAAGCAACCATTATGGGGTTAAGGCGAAACCTGGTGCTAGAGAAATTTCAAGAAACCCACAAGTATGACCCCAGCAAAGACTCCTAGTAATAGTTGAGAGGGTCCCTGAACTGGCCTTCCCTTGTAATGAGATTGGTGACTACCCTAATTGTCATCATAGAGCCTTCATCCAGTGACTAATGGAAGCAGATGCAGAGATCCATAGCTAGGCATGGGGCTGAAGACCTAGAGTCTAGTTGAAGAGAGGGGGGAGGGGTTGTATGAGCAGGTGCATTGTCAAGACCAATATTGGGAAACCCAGAGAGATAGCTGCCTGGAGCTAGTGGGACCTCAAGGACTCTAGAAAAATGGATGGGAAACCTTCAGGAGACTGAACTAGGCCCTCTGAATGTGGGTGACAATTATGTGCCTTGGTCTGCTTGTGGAGCCCCTAACAGTGGGAACAGGATTTATCCCTGGTGCACGAACTGNCTTTTGGAGCCCCCTCCCTATGGTGAAATACCTTCTTCAGCCTTGATACAGAGGGAAGGGGCTTGGTCCTACTTCAACTTGATGTGCCAAACCTTGTTGACTCCCCATGGGTAGCCTTACTCTCTCTGAGGAGTGGATGGAGAGTGGGGTGAGGGAAGTGGGAGGGGAGTGGGATGAGGGGAGGGAGTAGGAACTG
>LZPO01108291.1:0-17394 GCA_001675575.1 Neotoma lepida | reverse complement strand
GTGGGTAGGTACCCTTGGAAGTCAGAGGCATTGAATTACCCTGGAGTCAGAGTTATGAGTGGTTGTGAGCCACCTGATATAGGTGCTGGGAATTAAATTTGGGTCCTCTGAAAAGCAATATGTACTCTTAACCCATGTGTCCAGCACAGACCCCTGATTTTGAGACAGGGTCTCATGAAGCCCAGGTTGGCCTCCAGCCTCCCAGGTAACTGAGGATGGCCTTGAACTTGTTTTCATTTGCTTATGCTTTGTTTTGTTTGGAGTTGTGAATTTTTTAAGAGTGTGTGTNTTGAAGCAGTGTCACATGTAGCCCAGGCTATTCTTAAACTCATTGTGTAGTCAAGGATGATTTTGAACTTTGGATCCTCTTGTCTTTACTTCTCAAATGCTGGGATTACAGGTGTGTGTCACTCTGCCCAGTTTATGTGGGTCTGAGGATTGAACTCAGGGTTTGGCACATGCTAGCCAGGCGCCTTACCAACTTAGCTACATATGTCCTCTTCTCCTACTCCCTAGTTACCAGCTGCCTTGAATTGGACTCCATAGATTCGATTGTTGTTGGAGAATGCTACCTGACAGTTCCAGGCACCTGAGATATAGGAAGGGGATTAAGACAGCATGCAGAAACAAAGAAGGGAGACGCTCACACACCTTTCCTCTTGCAGTCCAGTGTTTGTATGGGAAACACGTAATTGTGGCACAGAGTGGAGTCCGCTTCCGGCCTGATGACTGGGGGTCTCCCTGATACTTGGGGCTTGGGGTCCAGTTGCTCCTTTTCCTCTTCATCACATAACTCATCAGTCTTTAGCTGCAGCAATTTTTTATTTTTCAGCACTGATGGGCTTTCGCACTTGGCATAGTTCCCCAAATTCCGGTTCCGTGGAATCTGCAGCATTGAAACGAGTGTTTCTAACTCACAGGTACAGTGCCAGGGGTTGTCATAAAGGCGCAGGTAGCTCAGGAGGGGAGTGTAAATGAACACCTCCTCTGTCAGCACCTTGATCTGGTTGTGCTGCAGCAAGAGGGTGGTAAGCTTACTTAAACCAAAGAAGGCATCACTCTCAATTTTGGAGATCTCATTCTGTTGCATGTCGAGGCTTTTCAGCCTTTTAAACTTAGAAAACATGTTGTTCTTCAACACACGGATTTTGTTTCTCGCTAACAGCATGTGCAGCAAGTCTTGAGGCCAATCAGGTAACACATAAACTAACTTTCTTTCTTGGCAGTCTAGGTATTTCTCATGGAGGTACGTGTATACATCACAAGGGAGGCCTGGTGCGTAACGTTTGACTGGGTTACCTCTCCTGCTGCCGCCTGCCCGGCTGTGGCTACGGCTAGGATTGACCTGGCTTCTCAAAGCACCAGGCCTAGCCTTGCTGAGCTCAGCAGCTCTGCAAAAGCAGAGAAGAATCAAGATGGCCACTATGCGCATTCTGATGTCCAGCTGGCCCCAGGCCCCACAGCAGGTGGAACAAGAGAGTCTTCCTTTGAAATCCAAGTTTGGGTAGCTTTAACAAACACAGGTCAGGAAGAGTAAGTCCCAGCTGGGGTATTCAGAGTTCCTAGGTGGGACAGAAGAAAGAAGAAAAATAAACAGCTAAATACGATCTTGAACAATGTATGACAGAAACATCAGATTTATTTTATTTGATCTGAGTCTCCTAGTTTTAGTAGGCAAAAACTGCTATAGAAAGTTCTTCCCCCTTTGACTTGCCTAGTGTAGTTAGTAGACATATGCCTGGCTCTAAGTTTGAATCAAGGCTCTCCTTTTATGAGATTTATGGTTCCTAGAGAGCCTGCTCAAGACTGCACCCAGGGTATGCAAAAAAATCCATGATGTCAGCAAGAACCAAACTTTTTCTATCTGAGGGGTAGGGAAAGAATATATATGTTCTGATGCTAACTTTCTTTATTACTCCATCTTGAAATCTGTCTTCTTGAAAAGTTTGCCTTTACATAATTTTTTATATATATATATATTCCCAACAGAAGGCTCTAGACAATATGATTTATATTTGAGGATCACATTACATTTCTTGAGTAAACAATAAGAAGTAGAGTCATTCTGATAACACATGTGAAATCACATGGTTTCTCTCAGACTTGGAATGTTACGCTGATCGGGCAACTGATGTGGCTAGGAGTGGCGGTCAGCCATGCTCCTTGGTGAGCAGGCAGGAGGCATGTAATGCTTGAGTACTTCGCACCTTCTCAAGGGACAGTGACCTTAAAAGCATCCCAGGACCTAAACATAAACAGTTAGTTGGCTGAACCTTGAGTCTTGTATCATAAAACTGAGATTAGGAGTTCACACAGAGAGTCATTTGCTGAGAGAATCTGTGCAGGGGGTTATGTCTTTAATGATATCAGCCAGTTTTACAAGGGAAGAACTTGGACCTTGGTTCAACAATCAGACACCTGGGAATCTGTCCTTGTGAGAGTCATTTGCAGGGGCAACTAGTCTGCTTTGAATTTGCTCTGAGGTCTTAAGTCAGATAAATGTACAAAAAGCTGTCTTTGTAGCTGAGAATACTGTTATTTTCCTATGTCAGCCTGAACTATGAAAAATATCCTAGTATTATTTCTATTCATCAAAATTATACAGCTTAAGAAGAAATCATCTTCGACAGTCCACAGAATAAATGCCCATAAGATTGAGAAGTAATCATGAGATTACATGTATACATTACATGAAAATGCATGGTGCTGGGGAGATTCCACAACTGTTTTTGCACATGTGAAATTATAAACAGAAGCAACCAGTTTTCAGAGTCTGTAGCCCCGTAAGCCTCGCTTGAAATGGGTTCCTCCCTCAGAGAATTATTCATCTGGTGGGTTGACATCTGGATTGTTAATTGCCATCTGCTGCAATGTGCCATGGACTGTGGCACAACCTCATCTTCAGTGTCTGTCAAATGGGGCTTACTATGTTTCCTGGTCCCTGGGCAGATGAAAAGGGCTCAGTGCCTGGCCAGTGGGAAGCTCTCAACTGTTCAAACTCAGCCTGGTAAACAAACACTCAAACCTATGTTCCTCATTGTGTGGATTTAAGAAATTAAAGAAATTCTCTTGTTGACCCTGAGATGCACCACCAAGGTGTGACCTTCCTGGGCTTATGTTTTCCTTTCTCTTACTTTCTCCTATCACCACTGTCAGATCCCAAAGAACCCCTGGACAAATGGCTAACTGAGGTGCCTGTGATGTATCAAAGCAGATGGTGGCCGCTGGCTGCCAGGCTCTCTCTGTATTGCAGGTACCTGCTGCAGAGTCCTGCTGCTCTCCACACTCCTCACCCCAGCTCCAGCTTCTGCACATCACTTCTCTTCCCCCAGCTTCTCTTTCCTATATAACCAAGCCATTTAGGCCATGTGCNACCTTGGTGCTCTTTGTTCTCTTAGCTTTTCTCTTGGTTCCTGGTCCCCTCTCTCGCCCTTCTCTCCCTCCCTCCCCATCCCCATCCTCTCATGGTTCAGTCTATTCTGCTGGCCATGTTCAGTCTGGACTCTTCCAGATACCTCTGGCTGCACTCTTTCTCATATCTACAATAAAACTCTTCTCCCCAACCATAGCTAGGAACAGTCATGTCCTCATTTTCATTCAACCACTCAGGTTGAATTTGGACCCAGAAATGTTCAGAGTAAATGGCACTGACCCAGACCCATATAGGTCGCAAATGTCACCATTTGAGAAGGTGACATGAAGGCTTCTCTGTTACCCTCATCCCAAGTATTTCCATCTGCCTTTCCTGTTTAATTTTCTCCACATCAGCTTCTGTCCAAGCAAACATTTTACTACTTTTGTGTACTGTTCTGTCCAGTTNCCTTAACTAGAAATCAATTTCCCCAAGAGCAATGATTTTTGTCCATTTTACTGCTATTGTGTTTCCATGACAAATTTTTTTTAAATATTTGTAGCCATTCTATCCTAAAGATTTACCACACACAAACTAATGTTATTTTTGGGACTCTACTGGGGATGCCTAAGGTCTGCACTTTTTTTCCTTTGAGACAGGGTCACTATGGAGCCAAAGCGACCCTTAACTTTTGCTTCTCCTCTCCCCTCCAGAATGCTGGGCCTGCAGGCATGTACTACCCTGCTTATTTAATGTGATATACATTGAATGAGCTAGGCAAGCACTTTCCCAACTGAGCTACATCCTAGCCCAGATCTGCATGTTTCAAGAACTTTTTTGCCTTTTGTAAAAATATTCTGGAAATATTTCTTATTTGTATCTATCACTTAGGACAGAGTCCATTCTTAGCAAGGGAAGAGATATCCAAAGTAGATTTATAACAAGTAATGTGTCTGTTATTAGTGTTGTTAGGGCTACATGGTTATGAGTGCCGGATGTGCTTCCTCTAGATGTGGTTCATCCTAGTTTGAGTGCCAGGGCCATCCTTACCTGCATCCTTACCTGTTTCATGCCTTCATCCTTTCCTGCCCACCTAGAATGCCTCGCTGCTTTGGGTCAAGCAGTCCTCACAATCACCATTTGCGTGTCCCCCAAGTGTCTCTCATGGTGCTTACTGTGTTGTCTAGCTGTCTATGTACCTGTTTTTTCTTCCCTGAGCCATGCAATGTCTGTATTACAAGAGCTATTAAGGCACATAACTTTTCTCAACCTTCACTTTCTGTAACTTATTGTAATTTCTATGTAAATATAACTTAAAAAGTCATAAAAATAGTTTATTTCAATTATTATGAGTGTTAACTATTGGCGAGGAAGTGTGCTGGTATCTGCAACATGCTTTGAAATGCATCAAAAAATAATACAGAATGTAGGACCAATTGAGAGACGGGTGAGTGGACATGTAATAAAACCAGCATACAATACAGATTATAACATAGGTGGCAGAGATATAAGTGCTCATGGTGTAGTCCTCTCAATTTTTATGTGTGTGTAAAAAATAGATATAATAAAATATTTTAAAACTAAAACTAAAAGATGGGTCTGCAGAGATGGCTTCGTCAGTATGTCAGTAGATTATTGACCACACAAACATAAGGACTTGAGTCTGGTTCTCAACACCCCTGTAAAAGCTGAATATAATGGTATGTGTCTGTAATTCTAGTCCTGGGGAGGCAGAGGCAGGAAGCTCCCTGGGGCTCCCTGAACCACTGAGTCTTGCTGAGTGCTCTCCAAGTTTACACAGAGACCCAAACAATAACATGAGGAAGCCCTGGGTGTCAACTTTGTCATTTACATGCGTGTATACATACATCCATATGCCATACTTAAGCACATATTCAGAAGAATTAAAAACCATGTACCAAAAAAGTCAAAAAATCAAAACAAAAACTAATAAAACAATCAAATTTATTTTCCTTGAGTACTTTCAAGCTAAAAGCCCCAAGGACTTAGCATTTTTTATATCAAAATAGTGATTTTTTTCTTTCCACCTTCTTCCTATACCCTGCAAACAATAATAAGCACACATATGAGTTTTAAAGAAAGCATTTGTCCAAGCAGAGAAACCCACGTACTTAGAACATACTTCTTGCCAAGGTTTCTATTTACTTTCTAATGAAAATGTTGCATTGAATGTAAGATGGAAAAATGAAATGTTTGCAGTGTGTTGTTTAGTGATGTCTGCTTGTTTGATTTAGGCCACTGTAAAAACCTGCAAGAGCTGAACGTCTCAGACTGCCAGTCTCTCACAGTGAGTAAGACAGTTTTTTTTCTATTGTTGTTTATGTAGGTCCAAACTTCTCACACTGGAGAGCCAGTGGGCAGAGCACATACTTTGTATGCATTTGGGGTTGAATATGGAAAAAGCAAACTATAATAAACATTGGCAAAAACATTTACCCTCTGCACAATGCTATCATTAATCTTGT
The DNA here is from genome assembly GCA_001675575.1 of Neotoma lepida. Taxonomy (NCBI): domain Eukaryota; kingdom Metazoa; phylum Chordata; class Mammalia; order Rodentia; family Cricetidae; genus Neotoma; species Neotoma lepida. The sequence continues at coordinate 11,556 of LZPO01108291.1, read as the reverse complement.
GGATATGTACTCAGTGTTAGAGCCTTTGGCAAATGGAAACTCTTTANTGGTTACATAAAAACGAACTGTGTTTATGTCATGCGTACGTGAGACAGGAACTACTGAGTCCCAGCAAGGTTGGTAGGCTTATTTTGGTGGGTTTCATGGCTATTAGTAACCATGCCAAAGAAGATGGAAATGAACACATAACCCCAGGTTCCTCCTTCCTGGCTCTGGCCCCTTGTCTTTCTCTCTACCCCAAATCTGTCTTCCATACTGTGAGTACAATACCCTTTCTACAGGCAGGTCTGATCAACTCACTCCATCTTCCATTACCCATACACTACTGGAAAAAAAATCAAACCACCTTAGCATTAGTGCACCCTGGAGACTCTCTGTAGCCTCCACCTCCCTTTGCAGCCTCATCTTGTTCCACTCTTGTGTACACAGCAAGTTCCAGTGACCATGTACCAGGCTGCCCATAGCAATTTCTTGGTTTTGCTCATGCAGTACTGTCTCTTTTTTCTTTTTTGAGACATGGTCTCACTATGTAGACCAGGCTGGCCTCCAGCTCAGAGAGATCCACCAGCCTTTGCCTCTTAGGTGCTGGGTTAAAGGCATGTGCTGTCACACCTGGCTTTGTTTCTTACCTTGCCCTTGCCCTCAAGCAGGGATTGTGGTTTGGTAAGCCTTAGCACCTATGTCACTTCCTGTAAGCCATCACCTCTTAGGACTGTCTTCATAGCTGCTCCTCTATATTTCTAGCAGCAGAAGGAGCTATTACTGCCTCCTCCACAAACTTAAGAGACAATAAAGGCACGGTTGTGTCTTATTTGTGTGACAGTCAGACTTTGATACACAGTAAGCCTTTGATGGGCCTAGTGGCCAATGATACAAGTGTGTAATCTTGACTACTCCAGAGGCTGAGGCAGGAAGTTTTCAAGTCCAAAGACTGTCTGAGCTATGAGGACTTTAAGGTAGGTCTGAGTAACTTATTGAGAGTTTGTTTCAAAATCAAAAGTGGACTGGGGATAAAGGCTGCTAATGTCTGTCAGTGGTGGAGAATGCCTGGGTGCAAGCCTTAGCTTAAAAAAAAACGTAAGGTTTCAACAACATTTACTATCCAATGCCACTGTGTGGTAATGCATAGTGGGCAATGAACATAGAACTTGAAAGCCCATCTTATGTTGCTGTGTGTATGCACTGTAGTTGACATTGTAAGAATGAAGGAGCTTAATCTAGGGAGAAAGGGTGAGCAGGCAGGAAGACATAGAGTTGTGTCTCACTGACCCTAAGGAGCAGGATGAAGATTCAAGTAGGAAGAGAAGAGAATAGGTTCAAATGTGAATGTAAATGGGCTGGGAGACATTTGGTAAGAAGCGGCCCAAATAGGTTGATAAGAAATGCACATGGCAGCCCAGACTCCAGAGTTAGGGCCACTCATTTCTNCTGAAGCTGTTCCAGTGGGATGTTGGGGCAGAGGAATAATTGTAGTGAGCTGTGAAATGGACAAGATATAAGAAAGTAAACATGAGTCAAAAACTACTGACTTTTCCAGAAAAATGGCTGAGAGGGTAGGAGGAACAGGGGCAGGAAAATGCAAACAAGTGTANGTATAGAAGCCAGTGGAGACAGTCTACCCAACCAATGGAACAGGTCTCTGAGAAGACAGAGAAGAGAAGGAAAGGCTGATTGTGTAATGACCCTCAGCATGCATCAACACCAGGCAGAGGTCAAGGCCCTTGGCACAGGTGGCAATATGCCTTAAACTNGTTCCTCAGTGTCACTCCCAGGACTGTACACAGCAATGTGCCTTGTAGTCACAGTTATTCCTTCTTAAATGCCCTGTTTTAACATTAAGTCACTTGAAGTCCCCACAATGCCATTTCATGTGTCCTTGAACCCATTTTTTCTGTCTGCCTGAATGATGCCTTCCCTCCATCCCCACAACCACAGCCTGGCTACATTTTTTCCTCCTTTGAAACACCTTATTTCCACTGGGTTTTTCCATACACTTTAGAAAAAGTAACTCTTTAGAAATAGCATTGTAGAAATAAAAACAAATTGTTGTTACCATTTACTCAAAGTGAACACTTTAATAATTCGTGGTATCTGTATAGAATTATGGAACCATAGCCCCAATAATTTTAGAACATTTTCTTCATCCTTAAGAAAAATCACATCCATTAAATCACCTCTCATTTTATCCCAACTCCTTAGCGCCTTGCAATTCCTCTGAGAGGATTAATTTACTTCTCTTCCAAGTGGACACTGTGGTCTTAGTCCCTCAGCATTTGTACTTTCTACCTCTATATTTATGTTTGCATTGTTGCTCCTTTTTTAGAGCAAGGACCACTTTGAAAATCCTCTTCTCTTATTTTTTTTCATGAAGTTTTTCCTCCCATTTTCAGAGCAGAACATTTCTTTTCCCCAAAGATGGAAGACATTTTATGAGTAAATAAAATATAAACATGAAAGTACTAAGACCCATAGAACACTTCAACTCTTTTGTCCTAATACAAAACTGAAGGCTTCAAATGAGTTGTCTGGTTCCCACCCATCAGGCCACTGCTCTCAGCTTGGCAGTCAACCCTCCTCTCGGTGGCTCATGTCTCAACATAACAAGCTGCTAGTTTACATTCAACAGTGTTCCCAAGAAAGCAAGGAACAGACAGACATGCGATAGAACCCGTAAGAGAAAAAAAATTCTTTCTCTCTGGTTGGACTGTTTCTCTACTAAGAGCATAAAGGCTCCTTCATCAAGAGAGATGGCAATCTTTGCTAGCATATTCTTCAGATAGCTGATGACGATTAAAATGGGGNTGTTGTGAAATGGATTCATTCCTTCTATGGATATTTAAAGTACCTGCTATGTTAAAACTATCCCATTAGGTGTTAGAAGGAATTTTAATGTGAGTTAATTTTCAGTTCTTGCCTTGGGAGCATTAGTTCTGCATATGAATACAAAATTGCATTCTTTGAATTTGGCTTTCTAAATAGGAAAGCCAAGACAAAGCCATCTGCATCGAGTTTNTGAACATCAAAGTCTTGTCCAAGTTTGGGATCTATAAAAGGCTAATAATTTTATCCAGCTCCATTTTACTGCTGTTTTCCCCTTNGAGGCAGAGGCTGGAAGACAGGATTACATTTAAAGATGTAGGTAACATTTATTCAAAGAGCTTGGCTATATCTAATTTTGTCTTGCAAAATATATCACACTGAAGAATTTGAGTCTCATGTGTTGTAGACAAATTCATGAGTCATTCAGCAGTGTTCATGCTCAAATAGTTTTGCATTTTATGTTCAAACATTTCAATATGGAGTCTTGCATTCTCTTAAGTACTAAGAATGGGAGTGGTCTGAACTTGTTTGGGTGACNAAGCGCTTCCAGAAANGCAAAGGCAGAGAAGGGGTTGCTGACTCAGCTCAGGGGAGTCACATTCCCCCACTGCACACAAAGCACACACTATCCTCTTCTTGGCCCCATCTCTTCTGAGGCCTCTCTAAAGGTGGCTAAGCCAGCTCTCTCATGGGTCTTGTCTCACCTCACTTACATCCTCACCAAAGTGTTTTAACAAGTGCACAGTCTCTGTGAGCAATTGGCACTGTTAATACTTTCAAAGACTAGTTTTGAACCTGTTAAAGTATGATGCTACATGTGATGACATCTGTCTTTGAATTTTGAGGGAAACTTGTACTATATTTACTGTATTTGTCTACACGTATCTGAATTCTACACTTGGTGATCGAATGTCTAGAAAAATTACTAACAGCTTGCGTGCAGTGCTAAGAACACAGTGCTTTTAAAGGCCCCACTCGTCCACATGCAGCACCAGCTGGAAGAAACTTCCCTGTGCAGAGCCCCTGGGTCTTGTTTAAGATAGGATTTGCTGCCCAGGAAATCCTTCATTGGATGACCAACCACCAACCACCGGGTCCCAGAGTTTTGGCATGGTAAATATGCGTACATCCTGGAAACCACGAAGAGTGGAATGTCAAACAGACCCCATGCCACTGAAAATCAGTTCTTGCCATCCCTAGTAGTGTCTCAGTTGTCCTGCCCATCTGAATTCTCCAAACCACTTCTTGGAACTAGTGAGAACTCACCTCCTCCAGACAGATACCAGCAGTGGNCTATCCTTTTCTAGAGAGTGTCCTGAAATGTGCTTGAAGCACAGTTATTTAAAATTAGCTGATACCTGGTGGTATTCCAGGAAAATTCAGCAACCATCACTGAATAAATAAAAACCTATTGTTAACTCATTATGTAGCCCAGGTTGTCATTTAACTTGAGGTGATCCTCTTGCCTCAGTTTTCCTGGTGCTGGGAATATAAGCATGCACCATTATGCCTGACAGTTACTGTATTTTCTATATTTTTTATATGCAAAGTAGCTCATTGCAGTCAAAGCTTGACACTCATCTGGTCTTTTTCAACTTCGGTTCAAGACCATTGCTTGACATCATTGCCTTTCAGGTCATGTCAGCCATGGCCTTCACTCACTTCAGCTTTAGCCTCCTCTCTCTCCAACCCCATCCCAACACTGGATCTTGTACCCTCAATACATCTTGTGTATTGTCTATATTTTCTGTCTTAGTTAGGGTGTCTATTGCTGTGAAGAGACACCATGACCACAGCAGCTCTTATAAAGGAAAACATTTCATGGAATGGCTCACAGTTTCAGAGATTTAGTCCATTAGTATCATGGCGGGACATAGTGGTGTGCAGGCAGACATGGTGCTGGAGAAGGAGCTGAGAGTTCTACATCTTGATCCTCTGGCAACAGGAGGTGAACTGTGTCACTGGGTGTAGCTTGAGCATAGGAGACTTCAAAGCCCACCTCCACAGTGACACACTTCTCCAACAAGGCCATACCTACTCCAATAAAGCCAACCTCCTAATAGTGGCCATTTTCTTTCAAACCACCACATTTTACTGTTCAAATACAGATATTGAGACCCTCTCAGAGTTATCATAAAGTTGGTGAAAATTTGTTTAGCTTTTTAAATGTTTCATTATCAGAACCACTGAAATTCAGTCACAGAGACAGATGACATGCCTGGGTTAAACATGGCCTTGCTTTTNATGAAGTCCTGTTAAGAAAGTTCACTATTTTAATCTTTCAGAATAACTTTAGAACAGGCCAGTTTGTGACCACATTTCTATACCTGGACATCAAAAGTCACACTATGGTATTTGTGTCACATACTGGAATTTGCAAGGGTTCACCTTTTAATGAAATGCCATTGTGATATAATGAAATTTTATTTCTAAAGAAAGAAGAGAGCAATGAAGCTGCAAACAAATGACTAGTTTCTATTTTTTATTTGAAGTAGTGTCAAAGACTATGAAGGTCCAAGTTGTATGTGAATGCTTTTCTGGGGCAGGAAGAGAAATGAGAGATAATGGAGCAATTGAGAGGCCTGTGAGGGTTTGATACAATTTTTGTTTTTCTTTTGTTATGCAGGATGAATCAATGCGACACATTTCCGAGGGATGTCCCGGGGTCCTGTATCTCAATCTGTCCAACACAACTATCACCAACAGGACTATGCGACTCCTGCCCAGGTAAAGCTGTGGCTGTGTGTTAGATTGAAATAGGGTCTCATATGTACTCCAGGCTGGCCTTGAACTCATGCTCCTCTGCCCTCCGACTGACACTGCTTGTATTATCTGTATCACATTGAGAATATTGTATTCTCCTAGGCTTTGGCTTGTTCTAGTTGTCCTCAAAGATAATCCGCCAACATCAGCACCTAACCATGGCAGCATGANAAGGGGACAACTGCTTTCTGGTCCCTGAGCTGGTGTCTGTACTCCCTGCCTTGGCCAGTGCAGCTGATCACTGGCCTTCTAGCTTGGCCAGTGTTTTTGTCACTCTTGTATCAGTGTGCCCAGTAGCTTGAGATAGACCTTCCTGTCTCTTCCTACTCCCCTTCCTGGGCATTGGAGCCTGTCCCCCAATTTCCTTTCTGGTATCTGAGACTTCTCTCTAACAGAACTCCAACATGCCTCCTCCCCAGACTGTTGTCCAGGTTCCAGGTACCCTCTGTCCCACTGAGAGGCCATCACTTCCAGGAGCATACTCTGCTGAGTTTGATGTCTGTCGACTTTGATGTCCTGGTGTGTGGCAGCTGCTGCTCCTTAGCCATCACAGCTCTGGCGAAGGCACAGGAAAGCACAACATCTGGCAGGATCTTCAGCTTTACACAAATTTTTCTTATTCAGTTATTCTGTGTTCATTGTGGAAGACTAACCAGGTAGTGAATCTGGTCCTAGGGAGCTGTTCAAATGTGACGCTGGGAAAGTACTCCTCAAACCATTGTGAAAGACTGAAACTTTATTGAGACTATAACTTTTTGAGAGCCTTTGAAAACTAACAATAAGATATTTGGAAAAGCTTAAACAGAAACAATTCTGGGTGACAATCTTCTTTATGTTCTAACTCTAAAAGTCTTCCACAAATGGGCAAACCTCAGAAAGCAGCATGGCACTTCCAGCTTTAGTCACTTCTGCAAACCTTCCTTTTAGAAGTCTTCCAGATCCTTTAAAACACAAGGAATCTTCGCCCAGCCAGGCACTTAGCAATCGTTTGCTTTTTATTCCTGTATTNTTTTAAAACTCGGGCATATAATCCATTTAGAATTTCTTTTAGTGCTAAAAGAAGCAATGAGCCAAATTGGAGGTCAACAAACTGTGACCCATGTAGTTCAAACTTGTTTCTGTGTGGCCATGAACCACAGTTTTACATTCCCCATCCAACATCATCTATTGAGCATAGTTCTGTGTGGTTCTTTCTCATATATTTAAAAATCTTAGACAGGCAATAAGTACTGAGAACACTTTCACTCCTAGTATCTCTGGGGAGCCGTNGCTGAAGTGGAGCTTCAGTGACCCATCCCCAGTGGCTTAGAAGGGGCTGATGGGAGTGTTTCACACCATGGACAATGACAAGCTAAGACTTGAATTATTGTTTTGACAATTGTTTAGAATTAAACTGATGGAAAAGGCAATTTATTTTAAAGCAGATTAAGTTTAAACTTTTGTCTTGCCTGCAGCCAGCACGTTGTAAATAGCACAAAATTTGAGGCAATGTATTTTTTCTTTCAATCCCTTAAAATGATCTGATTTAGCAGCAAAAGCCTCATGCTATTGACAGGTGTGTGCATTCTGGCCACATGTCTCAGTTTGCCTAACTCTTTCTATAGTGCAAATGGATGTAATGTTTGAGGAAAATGAGTATAACATAACTCCTGCAACTCTACTCATGCCCCAAAGGCAGTGATCAGTTGATGGGCTGGCCACCCCTGTAAGAATTTGGCAAAAGGCAATGAAAGTATTGTGTGAGAACCAATTGACTACATGGAATTGACTATAACTAATATTGTATAGTTTATTATTTATAAATTATATGATACCTAACATTTGTATCTATAAAGTAGTAAGATAAAAAATTAGAGTAAATGTACTTACACACAGTTTTGGAGAACTAGTTAAACATTTATCACTCTATTAATAATTAAAGATAAAATAATGATTTATATGTAATCATCCTCTTAGGAACAGAGTATTTTTACATTTTTCAAAGTTCATAAATCTCTTAATAGAATTTTGTTTAGGTCAGAAAAATGTTTTAAGTTATTTATAGATGTCTTTTTAGTTGTCATCATTAGTGGAAGCCTTTCTGACTGTATTTTCTAACTTTATTTGCCAAATGGTCTTTTTTGGGTTGGAATATGAGATGCAAGTATCCTTTTAAACTTTTCTTTTAAAAATGACACAAATAGAGCTAGGTAATTATTTCTGAACAAGAATTTGGGAAAAGTGTATCAGACTCGTTAAATATTATTTCCACTTTTCAAACAAGTAGTCTATATTTTATTTCCTTTTTGACTCAATACTTGGAGAAGAATTCTTTGTTTAAAGTGGTTTGTGCTTCAGTATTTAAACTTCTGTCTTTAATTGTAGAAGAAATATGGACTGAATTATTTCTGCTTTTTGGAATTCAGATTTCTTCAACGACTAGTTTGTAATTAGTTTCAGCATACTCGTGAACGTTTAAAGTGAAGAGAATTTGTTTAAGAGAACAAACTTCTGTGTGTAAATGTATGTTTATACACAGATCTTCTTGACATATTATGATGTAATAGTGATGTGTTAGTCACTGACTGTTACCAAGCTTATAGTTTATTTTTATTTTATGTATGAAGATAAAGTATCATGCTTTATCACAGACTACAGCATTTTCCCCACATAAAATGATATTATTTTTCCTGGTTAATATTTCTTTGCAATTTGTGTTGTTTTTTGAGGCAGGCTCTCACTGGTTGGCCTAGGCTGCTCTCAAACTTGCAATCCTCCTGCTTCAGCCTTCTGAGTGTTGTGATTACAGGCACACACTGCCGTACTGAGCTGAATCTTTAAAACTCTGCTGCTAACATCCTCACCTTTGCTTCCTTTGTTTATGCTTTTTGTGGAATTATTATAAATCCCTGTCTCTTAAGCCTTTGTGTTACTGGTTTTTAGTTGTGTTTTATGTGTAGCATGTAGCTGGCTTCTATTTTATTTTTGGTTTTTCAAGACAGGGTTTCTCTGTGTANCTCTGGCTATCCTACAACCTCCGGCACTGTAGTCCAGGCTAGCCTTGAACTCAGATCCACCTGCATCTGCCTCCCTAGTGCTGGGATTAAAGGCATATACCTCTATCTGGCCACTAGCTTCTATTTTTAAATATACTTATCCTTTGTGCCTGTTGAAGAGGGAAGTTCAAAAGATTAGTATTTATTTTTTAAAGATTATAAAACACAAAATTTATATGTTAAAATCTGAATTTACAAAGTAGATGATTTCAAAGTAGTTTATATCACTTTACAAATTGTTTTATTTTCTTCTTTCTTTCTTTCTTCTTCCTTTTTTTAAGATAGGCCTTAATGTATAGCCTAGGATAACTTGGAACTCACTATGTAGCTCAGACTGGCTTAAACCTGTGGTCATCTTCCTGTCTCAGCCTTCCATATACAGGAATTCCAAATGTGAGCCACCATAGCTGACTGCCTCTTCTGCTTTTTAAACTTAAAACATTCTTGCTAGCAATATGTTAAACTACTCCTTCCCCATTAGGTGATTTAGTATATTAGTTTGGCTATGAGTCAAATGCTGTTTTGGGAATATTTATTTTTACAAAAAATTATATAATTTAATGGGAAAGATAGAAAAGTTGAGTTCCAAATAAGAATTTTGTTTTGGCTTTAATTTCTGGTTCTTTCCATTCAGTCAACATTCAGAATAAAGTTTCTTGATGCTGTTGCCTTCTGTCATATGAAAAAAAACATGTGGTAACTTATCTACAATAAAANTATATTTCATAGTGATTGTCTATTTTTGTTATATTTTCCATTGTTTCAAACATGCTTGGGTATGCAAAATTCTTCTTTAAACTGTAAATAACCAGAGAAGTGCTGGCTGTTGCTGCTTGTCACTCCTCCTCTTTGCCTTTAGTACTAATTTCCAAAGAAATCAGTTTCCAGAAAGAAAAACAAATGATGGTTGCCTGTAATGGCAGCATTGATTTGCCAGTTTTATTTGAGTGTTTTCCCTCACTTCTTTGGAGACTTAGTTTTCTAGAGTTAAAAATGAGGGTTGCCCACAGCTCTTTCTTGTTATTCATTTGTGGGCTTCTTTGAGGGGGGGGGCGTTGTACCACATGTGCCTGTGGAGGTTAGGGTGATTTGAGGGATTCAGTTTCCACTAAGTGACTTGTGAGGCTAGAACTCGGGTCATCAGGCTTTGCTGGCAGAAAACACCTTTACCTGCTGAGCCATCCCACAGACTCCATCCTTTATTCCGGGAACATCTTTACCTCCTACCATTTTCTGAATTTAATCCTTTCCAGTCATTTCTGTTACTATAGCCTTGGCAGTACTCTCCAGTTCTTCTTCGCACAGCATCCTGCCCGTTCTGCCTCTGGTCTCCCTTCCTCTAGTCTGCTCTGACTCACAGCAAGAGTCATCCTGGAGCAGTCATGTCTTGTCTAGACTCTTCCCTACTGTCCCTGACATTATCTTGTTGAACATACTGTGTGGGTTGCCCTGAGCCTTGGCCATCTCATTCTCCATGCTTTTCTTCCTTGCAGTGGGGAAGCCCTTCATTTCCTGCCAATTCTCAGCCTCTTTAAGGTGTGGCATCCCAGAAGACCTGTGAGTTCTCCTTTTCCTACCTCCCAGTGGAAACACTCAACTTATTTACCCTGTAGTGATAACTACAATGCNCAAAACCTTTCTGGGCACACAGTCGGGAACAAGACTATTATGATTTTTTTAGAAGGTGTGTGTGTCTTGCTATGATTCCTCAGGATGATCTTGAGCTTTGGGCTCAAGTGATTCTTCTGCCTCAGCCTCCCAAATAGCTGGCGCTCCAGGGCCACATCACTGTGTGGCTTGAACCTTGTTCCTTAGTGGATCCTTACATCCTGTAGTGAGTGGTGTGTATTCATTTTTATATAGATTAATTGCCCCTTTTTGGCTTTTGATTTTCTTCTATACCAGGGTTATCTGTTATGTAGTCTCACCAATGTCCATCAAAGAGGAACAGCCATGGCCAGGTGGCATGCTCACTGGACAACCTCAAGTTCACTCTCATTATGAGGCCATGTCTTCCCATTCTAGAGAATTCTGCTTTTTGAAGTCAAAGAGTCCAAAACTTAAAGAATCTACCTGCATATTCCCTGCTTCCTTGACTAGGCCTTGTCTTGGTGGTTTTGATAGAAATATTTTGATAGAAATTTCCATTTGAATACATGGTATTTAACTCTAGCAGACTCCCTCTGGTATTGAAGATGGAACATAAAATAAGTCAGTTCCTCAGTGGAAACAAAGTCAAAAGGAAGAACAAAAAATCATTTCTGTGTTTTCTTAAAGATTACACTAGTAGCAGAAAAATAAAAAGGAAACCCATACCCTCAATAAAAACAGTTATCAAACAATTAGGGAAAGATAAAACACACCATGAATAGTCTTTCTCAAAGCAGAAATGGAATTATCAGGTCCCTGTGCTGGGAAGGTGGTGAACCTGGTCTTGCTCAGAAGGAGAAACATTTTTTTGCCCAGCTCTAAACTAAGTATCAGTGATGCCCAAATCTGCCTGACTGTTTGGCGGTAGCCAGCACAGGGCCACACTCCAGCAGCCTTCTGTCTGCAGCACCGAGAAGCCCTAGAAAGTACACAAGGCTGCTAAGATTCCCATGCATTCCTTTTGCACTCAGGATGAGTCCTCTGACTTCTCACTTTGAAGGGAAGCTGGTTTGAGACCTTCAGCCTGGGAACCATAGAGACTTTTAGTCCTTTTCCACAGCAGAGACTCTTAACTTCCAGCCAGTGGCCCCTGACCCCAAAGGGAAAGAATTCATGTATTTATGAGGTTTCGTGTATATGTGTGTGTGTGTGTGTGTGTGTGTGTGTGTGTGTGTGTGTGTGTGTGTGTGTGTGGTATGTACATGCATATGGGTGTAAGCATGTGAGTGCAGGTGCCCTCAAAGGCTAGAGTGTCTGATCTCCTGGAGTTGGAGTTACAGATGCTTGT
>LZPO01108290.1:74171-86349 GCA_001675575.1 Neotoma lepida | reverse complement strand
CAATATTTTTTTCTTTTTTTCTTGGTTTAATTTTCTTCTCAGATCTTTTTTCAAAATGCAAAACAAACAGAAGAACACACACACACACACACACACACACACAGAAAAAAAAAACATGCCATCAATTTTGTGTGTCGTTGATTCACCCAGTGTCACTTCATTGGAGGAATTGGTATTTTTATGTGTTTTTGTATGTGTGTGTGTGAAGGGGGTTTCTGAGAGAAAAAGAACATGAAATTGGGAGAACATGGATGGGGGACCTAGGAGGACTTATGAGAGGAGAAAATATGATTAAAATATATTTTAAGAAAAAATTAAATCCAATAAAAACAAAAAGATTAGAAATATGTTTTAAACTTTTTAATCCATTTTTCATCTTCTCTCACTTTGTTGAATAACTTTTTATTTTCTCATTTCTTTATAATTAAATGTTTCTATAAGCATCATTTGTTATATTACTTACATCTACATTTTCNCTGGGTAACTCAATTGCAATAATAATAACTACTTTCACTTTGAATTTTTGATTTCTTTAAACAATTGAGACTCCTAATTTTGATTCTTATTTTTGTTTTTATCCCTTCCCTTTTACTTATTTTAATAAAGGATGCTTTGAATTATTGACTGCATCTTTGCTATATTTTTTACATTCAATGGACACATAATAGTCTACTCTTAGCTTCCTTCCTTCCTTTCTTTCTTTCTTTCTTTCTTTCTTGCTTGCTTGCTTGCTTGCTTGCTTGCTTTCTTGCTTTCTTGCTTTCTTGCTTTCTTGCTTCCTTTTCTTCTTGTAACTTCATATAAGATATTTACCTTCATGATTTTTAAGGCAAAATTAGATATAAAATCAAATTTTCATAACTTGCTGGTGTAAAGTTGACACTGATAACTTTCTAACAGTAAATTATGTGAAGTTTCTCTATTTTCCAATTCTTGGTTGTATATAGTTAAATAAAATCCTTTGCTTGTATATGAAAAAATACAGAAGTAAAAGTCTCTGGGGAACAAAGGAGCCAAGTGGAAAAAAAGTGAAGCGTAATAGTGAGAGCAGCAGTGCGTGAGCTGGGAGATGTGCTCAGCATCCAATGTTTATCTGAATGAATTTAAAACAAAACCAATTATCTAAGGTAACCAGCTTCTAATGATGAAAGGGTTATTTGGGATCATGTTTGGCAGGTTCTGCTCTGTGGCTGATGGGGCTTGAACCTGTGGTTGGCTAACACATGATGGCCAGTATCATGTAGAAGAGTAACACTGCTCACCTCATAGCCAGTGAGCAAGAGTGGTTGAGGAAGGATTGAGTCTAACTGTCCTTAGAAATACACCCAATGTACAAAGATATCCCAACAGACACTCCAAACAATGCCACCCTGGGGCTAGCACTTTTCACACAGACCTTTACAGAACATGTAAGATAAAATATACAGAACACTTTGTCATTTCTGATGACAAGGAAGATGACAAAAGAAGAAGGTACATTACAACCACAAGAGACATTAGTCAGAGTATAAAGCTTCAGTTAGACTTAAGAACTATCAAACTATAGCAAAACGTAGAAGGATTGGTGCACAACCCTTGAAATCTACAAGTCTAAGCCAGATTTGAAAACTAAGACACCTTGGTTTAATGGTGATAACCCCCAGGTATCCTCTTACCTCAGCAACTTTGCTAATCTTAATCTCATCAGACATTATATTAATTGATGGAGTCATCCATTCAATGGCTCAGACAAAGCCCACATACTGGCCTGTAAGACCTTTTAATCATTATACAAGTGTTTACTGATTCTACAATCAATTACAAGTCTTCTGCTGAGAATCATTACCTGGGGAAGAAGCTGGTCTTCATGGCAGTCTGGTTGAAGAGGTCAAATGTCCTGCACCTTTGGTTTCACATCCAGATGTGTTTATGCAGAAATAGACCTTGTTTCTTCTACTCTCCAGTGTTTAACATAGTTTTAAAGAAAGGTGATTAAAGCCCTTACTTTCTTCTTAATAATTTCAGTTAAGTCCTAGAAGATGGGAGATTCTAAGATTTGCTGAGTATGAAGAAACTATAATCATACACAAGATTTCTTTCACATTCTTAAATGCAGCCATGCTTTGAGATACATAAATCAGAAGAAGGAAGCAATGAAAGAGCTAATTATTCACAAGAAGTGAAGGAGGAATGGGTTATAATCTTAGGGAAGAAACTGTCCTGATGACTTGAGAGAGGCCAACAAAATCTGCCCTCTGCTTGCTTTCTCAGTGAAATCCTCAGTAAACTCTCCCCTAAACATTTTCTTTAGAAAATTTACCTTGAGTAACACAAACAAAAAAAAAAGGTGGCAGTTTAGGCAAGAACCAATGTTGGAAAGGAGTATACACTAATTACATAAATAGATACTACTTGTTCCCAATTTTATACCACTATGAAGCACAAACTTGTAGCTGAGAAGTTCACGCAAACAACCATTTGTTCAAAGGAAGCAGCATTTTTCTGTTTACCAGTTGATTTCCTATATCACAATATTCATTCTTGCATCTTCACTATATCTTTAAATATTAGTTACATGCTGGGTGACTACATGGACTGTCTCTGCTTCCCCACAGGTTCCTCTGTCTTCCTTCTAACTGGCTGTTTCTGGGGAGACTCTTCAGCCCTAGAGACACACAGTCACCATCTGCCCCCACATCAGCACTGTAGAGATTTTCGTAGATTGANTGTAATTGAGGATTGAGTTGAGGAGATGAAGGAATGGGTAATGTCAAGGACTCTGCTGTTTCGAGTTTGGGGTGACCTCGGACTGAGGAGGAATGGGATCACTTGAAACTCTCTCTTGGAAGCCACATAAACCCAACACCGGATTATAGGCGAGTTTTCTGCCCACTTGCTGCGTTATCCGGCTTGTCTGGCGCCGCTCTGAATCCTGTCTTAAAAACAGCGTTGTCGCATTCTTGAGAAAGCCTAAACTTAAGTGACAGGACATAAATAGCTGGAGAGAAAAATCTAGTTCAATATAGGCCACAGAAAATCCAACCCCCCACAAATCCCCACCCTCAAGTCCTCGACACTGGACTAGGTAAAAACATTACATCACCAGCAGCTGCTCCCATTGGCTGATGGAAACTCAAGGACCAGAAACCTGCTCCTGGACTAACTCTTTCTTGTCCTTGTAAAGCATCAGAAATCTGGGTACCATAGACTAGAACAAAGGCCCTGGGCAATGACACTCTGAGAGCAGCATGCCCTGCTGGGTCACTGCTTAGGCTTGCATGCTGGTTGGAGCTTGTCTGTGGCAAGACGCAGTGAGCCCTGGCGAGTACAAGCACGCTCCTTCTGAGAAAGTGGGAAGATGCTGGCTTGACTGGGAGTTGACAGAGATCTCCAGTGAACTAAGTACGTTTGCTTTCTTCTCCCACTAGTGTTATTGCAAAGATTCTTATTGTAATAACTTTTGACAAGAGCTGGCATAGGGAGCAGGTGCCAATGAATCCAACTAGTCGGAGGCATTAGAGACACTGTGGGCACCGNAGGATGGAAGTGTTGCCATGGGAACCAAGTGAAAGGTGTTTGGTAGTGGCTGGTTAGGAGGCTTGTTTTCTTGTTTAAGACAGAGCAGAGCAGCCAGCGCGTCTTGCTCTGTTTTCGCTTCAACCTGAGTGGGTAAATCCCTACCTTCCTCTCCCCCGACCTCCAGCCTTAAAAAGGATTTCAAGAATTTATTTCTTTGCTAACATGAATAATGCTTAAATAAGAGGCCCACCAAAAACCCTTGGGAGTGAGGGAGGTATTTTTGGCAAATCAGGACAATTCTAATCACAGCACTCTTTATTTTGGAGGGAATGGTGTTGTGGCCTGGTTCAGAATAGAATCTCTCGTTTGAAGGAAATTTGAAAGCAGCATTTGAACTTCAAACTCCCCACCTCTGCCTGCATAAGCATCTTTTCATTGTGTATTCCTTGGCATTCATATGTCTGGGTTGTTTAGTTCCTATGCCCTGAGAATAACCCTGAATCACAGAAATGTTGAAAGAAAAAAGAGTACCTTCAGGTTTTTACATTTTTTCAATTATTTTATTTTCAATTAAAATACAACTATATTATTTCCTCTCCCTCTCTTCCCTCCAACAGCTCCCTTTCAAATTCATAGCCTCTTTAATTATTATTGTTGCATGCATACATATATAATGAATAAATATATAAATACAACCTGTTGAGTCTGTTCAGTGCTGTTTGTCTTTATGTTTCTAGTTGTCACTTAGTATTGTATAACCAATCAGAGGACTCACTGCTATAAGGTCGCTTGTAGATTTCCAAGCTTAGAGTATCAGAAGGGTCCAGATTCCAGCATCCTGTCTGTGGCAGATGCTGTCTCTATGAGGTGAAATCAGAGACTTGACCCTAGATCTTCCGCTTGTGCTCCTTCATCTTATTACACAGCCACCTAAAAGGATATGGAAGATATAAGTGTGACCCATGTTTTTTCCCAAAATCTTATGAGGTATAAGATATCAAAAAGATTATTGTAAGCAAACCAAAGGCCAAGATCATGAGGACTTTACTGGTATCAAAGAACTAGAGGAAGAACTGTGAACATGAAGGTCAAGAGTTCTTACCACATCAACGTTAGTCTGTGTGCAAATGGCTGTCCTAGCTCTTGGGTTAGAGTAAAATATAAATAGTAAAAGTAAGTGCTGGTCTCATGTTTCTCTTTGAATTTCCCTGGATTATCTACACAGGAATTTATCAGCAAAGAGAGAAAGAATCCTTCTGTGGAAGGAAGATCACTAAATACAGGCTTCGATCATGTTAAAACTCCCTGATCCATCCACAAATATTCTTCTGCAAGTGTCTAAAGTGTAGTTGGAATAATTCAGTCATCTAATGTTGAAATTATTTTTTACTTTATAAGGTTTTGACTTGAAATTATTTTTTACTTTATAAGGTTTTGACTTGAATTTATTTTTATCATGTTATAATAAAATTACATTTTGAATAATTTATCCTTAGTATATTAATGATGACATCATGGGACCCACAGTGAGACTGTGCAACAGTCCAGGACTTTATGGTGTTGTACCTCTGGATTCATGTTTGTCTGGTCCCTGATGACTACTGACTTTTTTGTATCATAAAAGTTCACATGAACAGAATCATGAAGAATATAACTGCTTAAGGGAGGCTTCACTGATCTAGGTGCACACAAACATTTGCACAAATCACTAGTTTGTTCTTTTTAATTAATTGGTAATATTTCAATCCAAATACATTTCAGTGTGTCATACATCCATTTGTCCTCTGAAGCACATTCATTTGGGGGAATTGTGAATGCTGCCACTCTTTGATACATTTTGTGCTGCTGCAAGTTCAGAACTTTGTGAAGCCTTGTTGTGTTCTCTAAAATAATTATTCAAAATTGAAATTGCTTATTGATATTCTGTTTAACTTTATAAAAAGTGCTGAACACTTATCTAAGTTCCTCTTCATGAGATTGTGATAAAATGCTCAGACAAAAGCAAGGTAAGGAAAAAAAGGCTTATCACAAAGTTTCAAGGTATAGTGCATCATAGCCAGGTGGTCTGATGGAGCTGGTCACATCACATCAGTAATTGGTAATCAGGAACAAAGAGCAATGAATGTATGTACACCACTTCTACAGGCTAGTTCCCACCCACATGGGAGATGGGACTTTCTACATCAACTAATATACTCAGGACAACCTTCTACAGACCTATCCAGAGGCCATCTCCCAGGTAATTTTCAGTTGAATCAAATTGACAACACTGATAACCATGACATTAAAATGAAAAGAAAAAAAACTTTGAGTTTCCCAAGAACAGTCAAAAATGTGTTTGTAAGGAATAGAATTTTTGATGTGATTGTGTGGAACATTTCATGGGTCTGGTTGGATATATTTTTTCTATGTAACTTTTATGTTTACATACAGGAATAGTGTTCAATTTATAAACTTGGCACAATAAGAGATTAACAGTTATAACAGAGAACAATTATAAGAATATATGAAATATTCATTATTTAAAAGTTTTGAGTTGTTTACTCTTGAAATTTTTCACATAATATTTTTGTACTGCGGTTTTTCATTCAAACAGTAGGAAGGAAAAAATGCAGCTACAAATGGCCAGAGATTACTGTATCTACTCCCTGACTGATACATGAGGAGAGACTACCATACTGCTTCCATGGTTACGGGTGAGGGAAGAATATCTTTCCATCTCCATGATGTAGGGGCTGGAAGACACCTTGCCTTCTCCAAGGTCTAGCTTTTCACATTCTTATATTTCTTTGACATTTGTGATTATATTGTTTTACTTTTTTAGGTTTTCTTCTAAAACAATTGAAATTTGTTCATGGTTTTTAATCTAGTTATACCACATCTGCTGACAGGGTTTTCTAAATTAATGGCATTTTATAAACTTATAACTATCTTGGGATTCAGATCTGATTTTGTTACTCATTTTCAGTTTTCAGACACACATTTTTATTATTGTCATACATTATTTGCACACTTTTAAAATGCTATTTTCATGTATTTTGTTTTGATTTTATCTCTGTAATTTTGAATTGTTCTCCTACAATTAAAAAATTATAATTGTGATCTTTGTAAAAACCAAATTTAATTAATTAATTTATTTGTTTATTTATTTATCTATTTATTCTTCTCTCATATATTGCATCCTGACTGCAGTTTTCCTTCCCTTCTTTTCTCCAAGCCCCTTCCCCCCACTTCACCTCTCTGCCAAATCTACTCCTCCTCAGTTTCCCTTCAGAAAAGAGCAGGCCTCCCAGGGACATCAAACGAACACAGCATAGCAAGTTACAATAAGGCTAGGCACTACTCTCATATCAAGGCTGAACAAGACGACCAAGTAGGAAAAAAAGTTTCCCAAAGCAGGCCAAAGAGTTAGAGACAGGCCCTGTTCTCACTGTTAGGAGTCCCAAAAGAACATGAAGCTACACAACCATAACATATAGGCAGAGGACCTAGGCCATNCCCACACAGGCTCCATGATTGTTACTCTAGNCTCTTTGAGCACCTATGAGCCATGGTTAGTTGACTCTGTGGGTTTTCTTGTGGTGTACTTGACTTCTCTGGCTATTTCATTGCATCCTCCTATCTTCCATGGTATTCCTGGAGCTCCTCCAATTTTGGGCTGTGGGTCTTTGCATCTGTTCTTATTAGTTGCTAGATGAAGCCTCTCTGATGACTATTATGCTAGGCTCTGGTCTACAAGTATGGCAAAATATAGAGAATATCATTTGGAATCATTTTGTTGTCTTTTTTTTTTCAAGTCATGTTTGGTTCTATCCTAGGTCTCTGGTTCTTGGCCCTCCAGGCAGTGTCAGGATGGGGCTCCCTCTCATGGCTTGGGTCCAAAGTTGGACCTGTCATTGGTTGTCCACTCTCACAAATTCTGCACCACCTTTAACCCAGCACATTTTGTAGGAAAGACAAATTGTAAGCTGAAAGTTTTATTCCTGGATGTGTGTTCCTATCCCTCCACTGGAAGCCTTGCTTGGTTACAGAAGATGGCTGGTTCAGGCTTGGTACTTTCCAATACTAGGAGTCTTCTCTAGGGTCACCCTTCTAGATCCCAGGGAGTTTCCATTGCACTAGGTTTCTACATCACCCCTGAAATGCCCCCTAATTCCAATTGTTTCTCCTAGTACTCACTCCCTCTATCCCTACCCCCTCACTTAATCACCCCCTGTTTCCATCTCCACCCTCCTTGAGTCCACCTGCAAAATCTCTTCTACTATCAAGGGATACCCCCTTGAACCCTCCTTGTTACTTACCTTCTCTGGGCCTGTGAATTACAGCATGATTATCTTTTACTTTACAGTTTATATCAACATGTAAGTGAGTACATACCATGTTTGCCTTTTTGGGTCTGAGTTACCTCACTCATGATGATTTTTTCATGGCCCATTCATTTACCTGCCAATTTCATGATGTCATTTTTGACAGCTGAGTAATATTCCATTCTATAAATGTACCACATTTTCTTTATTCATTCTTTGGTAAAGGGACAGCAGGTTGTTTTCAGGTTCTGGATATTATGAAGAAAGCCACTATGAACATAGTTGAGCAAGTGTCCTTGTTTGATGGANCATCCTTTGGGTGTTGTTGGTTGTTTTTATTCTTTTGGGGGGCCCACCNACCAGATCCCAAATAAATCACACATGGAGGCTTATTCTTACTTATAAATGCCTGCCCTTAGCTTGGCTTGTTTCTTGCCAGCATTTTGTAACTTTAAATTATCACGTCTACCTTTTGTTTCTGGGCTTTTTGCTTTACTTACTTCTGTATATCTTACTTACATTACACTCTTACTCTGTGGTGGCTGGCTGTGTGGCTGTGTGGCTGGTCCCTAGCATCCTCCTCTCCTTGTTCTTTTCTTCCTTCCTTCTTTTCCTCCCAGATTTCTCCATCTATTTATTCTCTTTTCCTGCCAGCCCCACCTATCTCCTGCTTTGGTATTGGCCATTCAGCTCTTTATTAGATCATCAGGTGTTTTAGAGAGGCAAAGTACACAGCTTCACAGAGTTAAACAAATGCAACATAAAAGAATGCAACACATCGTTGCATCATTAAACAAATATTCCAAAGCAAAAACAAATGTAACACACCTTAAAATAATATTCTACCACATTTGGGCATATGCTCATGAGTGGTATATCTGGGTCTTGGGGTAGATCAATTCCTAATTTCCTAAATACTCACCATATTGATTTCCAATGGGGCTGTACAAGTTTGCATTCCCACCACATCCTCACTAGCATGAGCTGTCACTTATTTTCTGATATTAGCTGTTCTGACAGGTGTAAGATGGAAGCTCAGAGTAGTTTAGATTTGCATTTCCCTGATGGATAAGGATGTTGAGCATTTCTTTAAGTGCTTCTCAGCCATTTGAGATCCCTGTTGTAGAATATCATTTTAAGGCATGTTACTTTTGTTTATGTTGCATTTGTTTAACTCTGTGAAGCATTAATTTGCCATCTAAAACACCTGATGGTCTAATAAAGAACTGAACAGCAAGGCAGGAGAAAGTATAGGTAGAACTGGCAGGCATAAAGAATATACAGAAGGAGAAATCTGGGAAGAGGAGGAAGAAGCCAGAGAAGGAAGAGGACTCTAGGGCCCAGCCACACAGCTACACAGCACACCACGGAATAAGAGTCAGATTTATAGAAGTAAGAGAATAGGAAAAGTCCAGAGGCAAAAGGTAGATGGATAATTTAAGAAAAGCTGGAAAGAAACAAGCCAAGCTAAGGCCAAGTGTTTATAATTAAGAATAAGCCTCCGTGTGTGATTTATTTGGGAGCTGGGTGGCAGGACCTCAAAAGAGCAAAAACAAACAACAGATGCCTCTGTTCAGAATTCTCTGTTTAGATCTGTACCCCATTTTTTAATTGGATTATTTGGTTTGTATGTGTCTAGTTTCCTGAGGTCTTTACATATTTTGGATATTAGCCCTCTGTCAGATGTGGAGTTGGTTAAAATCTTTTCCCACTCTGTAGACTGCCATTTTGTCCTGTTGATGATGTTCTTTGCCTTACAGAAGCTTTTGAGTTTCATGAGATCTGCTTTATTAATCGTTAATCTTAATGCATGCGCTATTGGTGTTCTGTTTAGGAATTGTCTCCTGTGCCAATGTGTTCAAGTCTATTTCCCACTTTTTTCTTTCTATCTTCTATCGGTGTATCTGTTTTCATGTTGAAGACTTTGATCCACTTGGACTTGAGTTTTATGCAGAGTGATAGATATGGATCTATTTGCATTCTTCTACATGCAGACATCCAGCATCATTTGTTGAAGATGCTTTCCTTTCCCATTGTATATTTCTGACTTCTTTATCAAAAATAAGGTGTCCCTAGGCATGTGGATTTATATCTGGATCTTTGATTTGATTCTATTAATTGACCTGTCTGTTTTTATGTCAATACCATACAGTTTTTATTACCAGAGCTCTGTAGTAGAGCTTAAAATCAGGGATGATAATACCTCTGTAAGTTCTTTTATAGTGTAGTATTGTTTGAGCTGTCCTGTTTTGTTTTTTTTTCATATCCATATGAGGTTGAGTATTGTTCTTTCAACATATGTAAATAATTGTGTTGAAATTTTGATGGAGATTGTATTGAATTTGTAGATTGCTTTTGTTAAGATGGCTATTTTTACTATGTTAATCCTACTGATCCATGAGCATGGGAGATTTTTCCATCTCCTGATATATTCTCTAAATTTCTTCCTTCAAAGACTCAAAGTTACTGTTGTACAAGTTTTTCACTTGCTTGGTTAGAGTTACCCCAAGATATGTTATGTGGCTATTGTGAAGGGTATTGTTTCCCTAATCTCTTTCTTAGCCCATTTGTCATTTGTCACTGATTTTTTTTTTAGTACTTACATCCAGCCACTTAGATGAAGGTGTTTATCAACTGCCAAAGCCCAGCTGTCCTACTACAGCAGGCCCTGAATATTCTAGCACAGTTGAAATACAAGAAAACAACCATAAAAACAACTTTATGAAGTTGATAGAGGTCCTTTAAGAGGAAATGAATAAATCTTTTGAAGAAGTCCAGGAAAATACAAAAACAATTGGAGGAAATGAATTAATCCCTTAAAGAAAGCCAAGAAAATGCAGAGCTGAAGAAAATAAATAAAATTCTTCAATTCATGAAATTAGAAATAGAAGAAGAAAGAAAACAAAAACAAAAGAACAAACAACTGTCTCTTATACACATCTAGATGTGTATAAGAGACAGGTTCTAAGACCTGAAAACCAGAATAGACGCAGTAAAGAAAACACAAAATGATGAAATTCATGAAGTGGAAAATCTAGGTAAACAAATAGGAACTATAAACATCACCAACAGCAAATATCAAATTTCACCAGTGAGAATGGACTATGGAAAATCTACCTCCATGAAGGTTTTCNGTGGTCCTCAGTTTGAAAATAGGAGTCTTATTTATTCTACTAACAATCCCATGATCAATATTTTAAATTGTTTGTGATGAAAAGTACATATTAGTGATCCAGTTAATCACAATTTTCATCTCTCATTCTTCATATTTGATGTCTCTACTTGTTGAAGAACTTACTTTAGCNAATTTTCATACTGTGAATGAGAAGTCCTTGTCATTGTCTGAGTAATTTATGCATTTCCTATCAGTGTTCTTTTGCAATTTTTTTAGTAATGCTTTAGCAGTTTTATTCTGGTGACACAGCTCTGATTTTTTAAATATATCATATTTCTATTATGTCCTATGCTATACTTTTCCGTTTGAAGCCATGTTATTAATGTAAAACCTGTTGATAATGTCCCACAGGATGTAGAATGTCTGCTTCTTATTTTTTCCCCACACATTTTTGATAATTAAAAAGAAAGATGTGTTCAATTGGGCTGGAAAGGTGGCTCAGCAGGTAGAGGCAATTGCTGCCAGATCTGAATTTGATCCCTGGAACCCATATGGTGCAAGGAGATAACTGACTCCCAAATGTTGTTTCTGTCCTTTACATATATGTTGTGGTAAACAAAATAAATAAATACATGTAAAAAATATTGTGCATTTTCTACAGTCTGATCACCCCAGAGACTTCAGCCCTTCTACCCCAAACCAGTTCTGAGCAAAACTGAAGTGATGATAGATATCTTACTTCCAGAATTATGTTTGCAAAGGCTTCAGTTCAGAAAAAGACACCCTAAAGTAACCAGCTTGTGTGAAGAGAAGCAGAGCTCTTCAGGAGCACTGAGAGGTAGGCAGAAGGGGACTCTACAGCCACACGTGGATCTTCAGTCTGTGTAAGAGAGCCTGAGCCAGAACCAAACTGTGTGACTCAATAAGTGGGGTTTGTTTGAGTACTAGGGAGCAAGTTGTGCTGTTGTGTGATTTGCTTTTTTCTGTTTGTTGTTCTCTGTCACTCCGTTTAATTTTTGTGACTATGATTTAATCATGGCATTTCTCACTTGCCCTTCTCTCCCTCCAAACCTTCACATATACACATCCCCAGTCACCTTCAAATGCATGTGTAAGAAGAACTTCTAACCAGTCTTATTAATAAACACGCGGAACAAGAAATAAGGGTGAAAATCTGACAGAGATCAGAGAAATTAGGAGCAAGCCACCACTCACCAACGCTGTCTCTACTTCCCAGGATCGAAGCGGAGGAAAAAGC
>LZPO01108290.1:61139-71295 GCA_001675575.1 Neotoma lepida | reverse complement strand
GGCGGGAGGAGGGAGGAGAGGGAGATCTGAGGTTGGTATGTAAAAGAAGTGGAAGATATTTTAATAAAAAATAATTAATAAAAAAAAGAAAAAGAAAGTTATCAGTAACTTGTGTTGTCTGTTGAGTTTTACAAGGAGGCAACTGTTAGTTTTGTTGATTTTTAACATTCTAGGTTTTTCCTTTCTTTCATTATTTTTTACTCTCACTAAGAGTTGCTCACTATTTGGAGAGTTGCTAATTTTTACCTTTTATGAAATTTCATTTTTAAGGCATTTGTATTTTCTAACATTCTAGCACACACTGATTTTCATTACATGCTTTCCATTTTATTTTCAAACTCATGAAAATTTGAACCCTTCATTTANTGAGTTACTGATTCACAATCCTAACTTTTCATAGCCCAGAAAAATATAGTTGGTACTATTAATACNTTGGTATTTTTGAGAGGTCTATCATTATAGAAGATACATAAATATTTGAAAACTAAGTATGCTTATAATATTATGTATTTATCCATATATATGACATAATAATGAATTAAAAGACATAATGTATGCCTATAATTATATATGTTGATTTATTTTTATGTATATTTTGAAGAGAAAGATATGTACAAAAATAGATGATACATAGGTGATAGACAAACATGGATGATGAAAAATACATTAATTTTTCATGTTAATAACTTTAAACACAAAAAAGAAAAATTGTGAGAGATCATTTTGTCTTGTGTGCAACTCATCAAATTATAGGATTTATTTATTTCATACCTTAATATGTTTCTCAATACCTAAATATTCTACTTTATTTTATTTTAGGCATATGTTAAATAATCAGTGTTAGTTTGATACTGTTTTCTTTAAAGTGTTATCAAGCTTTGAACTAAATTACATAATTAGAATTATTTTTTGACTGTTTGAGACAAGGTCTCATGTAGACCAGACTTGCTAGGAATTCACTTGTAGCTGTGGTTGGCCTTGAACTCCCACTCTTCCTACCTTCAGGCAACCAAGAACTTGAATTGTGGATGTGTTCATCATGCACAGTTTACAATTTGAAACTAATTGCAAAGCCTCATAGAAAATTATTTTTACATTCTCTTGTAATTATTCTCATTATCATTTATACTTAAAATTTTTACTAAGTTCCTTGTGCATTTATTTCTACATGGTATGTTCCACCATTTCTTCCATGTATGCATGTTAACCTGATCATTGAGGTTTTATTTACAGAATACTATATTACAAGTGTATTTTAGTAGATAATAGTTTTGGTAAAAGAGCTTACAGTTTGCTCTCCATCAGTAGAGTGGTTGAATTATTGTCTAAGGTGTGCATGAATGGTTTAGCATTTTTATTTGCCTTTTCTTTAATTTCATTATTGAAGACTGCAACTTTTTGAGCCTATTTCCTGAGCTTCATTTTTTCTTCATCTGAGAAAGTTTTTCTTGTGTTGTTTTTTTAATTCTCTATTCTCCTCACTCTCTTCAATCTTGGCATGCATTTAGATCTCTCATTGTTTACAGATAGGAACTCAAGATGAACATTTTAATTTTTTATCTTAATGTTTATTTCTGTGTGATTTTTCCATATGCTCATTTGCATAATTAATCTAAGTTTTAACAATTGTCATTCTCCCATTTCGTGTAATGGAATGTTAACCTCAAAAATACATTTAAGCTCTGGAAATAGTCTCTGGTACTGTACCTAGGACACTGGTAAATCTCATTTGAAATTTGTTCTCTATATCTTATTCATATCATAGATTACTTTTCTCAATGTTTGTTCTAAATATCTGCCCTATCTCCCCTTTTCTATATTTTTTATTATCTCTCAGGTAACATGAGAATATGCTTCATTGTGCTTCATTTTGTTTGCATGCTGAGGTTCAGTTCTGTCTGTATATCTGTCTGTTTTCTAATTTGTTAGCTCTTGAATCCTACAGATAGTGAGAGACACAGGACTCANTATTACACTGGATTTGGTTTGCATTTCCACAGATAATACAACTCCTGCTAGGACATGAATTCGGACAGAGTATCTGCACTTAGATCTCCTTCTTCCACATAAAGTCTGGGGCAACACCCTTCGCATGTCAGACCTGAGGAAGCTCTGCCAAAGGGACACTCAGATTTCTGGAGACCTAGCTCTTTTCAAAATTTACTTCTCCTAAATCCAGAGTGAAATCAATTACACTCATAGTTGGGGAAAAAAAGTAGAACCAAGGAGATTATTCAAAATGCAACCAGCCAAAATCCAGACAGATTATGTCAGGAATTTTAAGTCAAGGGGCTTAATAAAAATGATTAAAAGAGAATAAAATCATTAACATGGATGCTTATAATAAATGTTAAACGACACAATACAAATTAGATATAGATACAAATTTTAAAGAACATTTTATAGTTACATTAAAGATTTTAAAGCTTGCCACCAAAAAAACTAGAATAGTCAAAAGAAAAAAACAGATAATCACACTTTTACCTTTAAACATGCAGGCAGAGAGATATCAATGATTCAGAAGGATAAAAATCATGTTCATCAATATCACTGCTTAAATATGAGCTGAACAGGAATAAAAAGTATAGACATGCTAATGTGGATTAGGGAAANACCACACAAAATATCAATCCTACATAAAGAACTATAGGAATTCAAGAAATGCTGAGTTTGAGAAATAATCTTCCCCAGGGAAGAGCATATCAATTGATTGTCCAACATCAAATGATCAGCCATGAAAACATATAAGCTAGAAACATAATACAGACTGGGCATGCAGTACTTAAATATTTAGAAATATATAGATATATACACATGTATGTATGCAACAAGAATGAAAGAAAAAATAGGCCATGAATCTAATAGCAAGGAGAAGTATATGGGAGGGTTTAGAGAGATAGAGGGGAAGGGGGAATAATTTAATTATATAATAATTTCAAAAAATAAAAGAAATAATTTTAAAAATCACATTTTCATGAAAAAGGTTTTGAGACCTCTCCTACAAGTAATGACTTTTATTAGTATTTGATGGTTAAAACTTTATGATGGAATAATTTCATTGGGCCTGTTAAGAGGGATATTAGTCTATATGTTCAGGCATTTCTACGTGTTGCTATAGATACTTGCATGTTTTACAGCATTTTGAGTTCCATTTAAAAGAAGTCTCAAAATGCCTAAAGTGAATCTTATCCTTCTGAGGTCAGTGGTACAATTCCATCAAGGGAAATTAAATAATTGGAAAGTCTCATGACCTCCCCAATAGGAAAGATAGCTACATATGGTGTTAGATCTTCACAAGATTTTTCAGGACTATGTAAAAGATTGTCTTCAAGCACTTTGTTTCTTTGCTTTCTCTAGTGGTTGTTGGAAAAAATCAAAGTAAGATAATGTGTGAATATATGCTCACAAACATATTATGGATATATATCTATCCACCATTCTGATCCTTATTCTCGAATGATTTCACCTAAATATGTGATCTGTGGATGACTAAGAAGTAACATTCCACTTACCACAACAATGACGGAAGAACAGAACTATTGAGGTAGCCAACCTATGTTGGGTAATACATGAACTTAGATTAAAATCTGTAACATTTAAGAGGAATAGCACTATAGAGCTAAAAATATGCATAAGGGAAAATTAAGCCAAGAGCCTATCATTTCTCAGTCTTGTGATAAAAAAAAAAAAAAAAAAAAAACTGAAGTTCTTATCCAAGAACCCCATGGGTTGTTCCAATAAAAATAAAACAAATGGAAGTAGCTAACTTTATTTTTGTCCTTGGAAGATGGAAATGAGAAAGATCTTAATGAGTCTTTATGTTTGGTGATGATGGCAAGAGGTGAAGAGCAGAGACCTTTAGCGTGGAGTTGTTCCTTGGGCTAGAAAATCTGTGTATGAAAGTTAAAATTGAAGAGACTGTTTTATTTACTCTTGACAGTTAATTAGCAAAGCAGGTAAAGCTTATTCTAAAGACACATAACCAATTTTTTTCTTGTTAATAATAACATTTTCTTGTTGATCATGCCACATAAGTGTGACTCTTTAACAGACTTCTGTATCTTTCTCTTTCAAATTCCAGTAGAGGTCAAAACCTTTCAGCATTCATGTGCAATGTCAAACTCAAGCCTAATCGTCAGCCTCATGCAGCATCTCTACGTATACCCAAAGTGGCAAGAATGGGGCCAGTCAGAGCTACTTGTACCTGACTGGATGAATTCAGAAGGGCAGAAGAGCCTCTTGGTGAAGATTGGATGATGCCCCTTAAAATGTCTTTACTCATTAAAGCTAACTTAAGAATAGCTGTGTGAATTAGTGAGTAGTGTGAATTATTGAACAATCTGTTGAAAATTTCATTCAAGGGTGTCTATAATCCCTAGAGGTGAGAGGGACAACTTGCTCCTTGGAAGGTAAGTTTACAAACTTACAGGAAATGTATATTTTTAAAATGTTTTTTTTATCTCATTAAACTAAACATTAAGTCATGAACTCACATAACTACTGTCCTGTGAGTATCTAATTTGCAAATACCTAAATTGAAGTTACTTTCTTGAAATATATCTGTTTAGTCTTTACTGATCAAAACAAGTCATCCTGTTAGAGAGACGTTTTGATATTCTCCAAAAAAAAAATGTTCTCTTCTATTCTGTAGGGTGAATTTTGTTCCTCAAAGGTTTATGAGTTGAAATCCTAAGCCCTTTGTTTCACAGAATGTGACTGCATTCTATGGGAGTTAGGCCTATAAAGATGCTATTGAATCATTAGGTTTGGTTGTAATCTAATATGGATGAATAATAGAGCCAGGAGACACACTCTTCCAGTCAAACTTTTGTATAGAGAACCAGAGAGAAACCAAACATGGAGAAACTGGAAATGGAGGCCAGAGAACACACCATCCCTGCCAGCACCTCATTCTTACCCTCCAAGCTGTACAGTTGTGAAAAATGCTTCCCTATTGTTTTAGCCAGACAGATGGTTTGTATATTTTTCATTCCATTCAATTATAGAGCTGTTTGTGTTACCACCCTCCAGTTCATCCACTGAAGACTCAACAACCTGAATGGCTTCACTTTGAACCTACAAGTAAGTGTCAGGTTTAAATGAAGTCATGAGGATGAAGGCACAAAGACATAGGCATAGTGTCCTCTGAAGGCACAGAAAATTTATTCTCAGGGGTGGGGCAGTGACTCACTCATTAAAAATGCTTGCTGCACAGGCTTGAGGACCACAGAACTCACACAACTCAGAACTCATGTGAAAATGCCAGGAAGACATGGAAGCCCAGTTATAATTCCACACTTGGAAAAGACAAGGGATCTTCTGATCAAGCTTGCTAGGGAAACTAGCCATATCTGAGAGCTCTGAGTTTGACTGAGAAATCCTGCCTTAATGAATAAGTAGAAGGGTGATGGAAGATGAACCGTGGCATTAATCTTAGGCATATACACATGCTTAATACACACACATCTACACACACACATATGCACATACACATGCACACATACACGTGCACACACACAAACACACAGAGAGAATAAACACATGCACAAACACACACACAGAATAAAGTAAACACACACACACACACACTCCATCTCTGTGAAAAGAGGGGGCTAAAGGGGGAACAGGGAGATGGAGTAACTGACAAGCCAGAAAAAGTTCTCAGAGTGATACTTAACGTTTTTGAAATGACACAGACCACCTCTTGTTTTTCTTTTGTTCTTTTGACTTTTCACACAATGTCTTGCTATATAGCCCTAGCTGACCTGAAACTTGCTGTGTAGATCACTCTGTTCTCAAATGTATGGTGATCCTCCTACTTTGACCTAGCAAGTACTGGAATTAAAATGTGTACCACCATAGCTGGCATTCTCTGATATCAAGAGATATAAATTTGTTGGTATAAGACTCCAGTTTATAGAATTCTAATAATCATTGCGATGTTAGAGATTGGACCACAGGGCTATCCATATCTAGGATGCTCTCTACCATACAGCTGCATCCTCAGCTATGGGTATTATCATGGCATCAGCAGCAGAATAATGCACAGAGCTTGAAAAATAGCACATGCTACATATGTAAAGGTTACTATTCCAAGCCTAGTTCTAGTCCTCTGCCAAACATAAGAAAATAAAAATTATACAAATAGATTGATGAGATTTTATAGTAAAGGGGAAATTTAACCAAATAATTAATCATTGAGAATCTATTTTCCAAGCACTCATATATTACTTTTGACATTTTGAGTTCTCACATTTTCTGCTATAATGTCCTTACCTTCAAGGCTTTTATGTTACACTTGAAATGTATTATTATTTTATATATGTTTAGCTTTATTGCACATGTATAATTTTTATTAGTAGTACTAATCCATATTGAAATATATTCTTTTATTCATGGACTTTTCAAAGTGCTTGCATAAGTTAAGTTACTTATCCTTTTCAGTACTCCNTTGAACTTGGGATACAGATGTGCAACATGCATTTTACCCGTGTGTTGACTCTTGGAAGTGCCTCCTAACATTTAAATATTGACAATATGATAGTTTTTATTGGTAAGCCATTAAAAATTGGTTAGATCATGTGAGATCCTTCCTTGCCTGAGAGCTTAAGGCACTGATTGAAGAGTTTCCTACACCACTCTGCTAGTATCTCTTTGATCCTTCTGCCATTTTCTAGGTGGGGATAAAACCTAGTCAGTCTTCAAATGCACTTATCCTAGACTTCCAAACATCCAACACAAGAAATATATTTTATTCTTTATAAATTATAAATCACAGAATGTGTTAAGAAACCATGGACATATTATATGTGGTGACCAATTAAGTTATAGGAAGTCTTAGCGATAAGAATAATATTTACTCAGTAGGCATAGAAGCTAGACAGAAGATAAATGACAAGTGCTTTGGTTCATGCTCATTAAGTTGATAATCTTTTGGTATTGTATTCTTTAGTTATTGATATACAATACCATTTTAAAATAGTTACCTAAAACAAGAACATAATCACATAAACAAGCCTTCTTAAAGAAAGCACAGAATAGAACATTCTGAAAACAAGTTCATTATCATAACCCTCAGCAGTGTAGTTCAACCCCCTGCTGCTTCTCTTTCTTGGCATTTTCAACCTGATTGAATACAGAAGCATCTTCGTTCAAACCTTCCTCCAAAATGACCATTACAAGGCAGTAGGGCATCAAGAAAAAAAGGTTGGATCTGCTATTGGTAGGGCATCAAGAAAAAAAGGTTGGATCTGCTATTGGTAGGAACTTACCTTAGAAACAAGTGTGAGAAGGCAGAACTCCCACATTGCACCAGCAGTCAGTTCATGGAAAGAGACAGNGTGCTAAATAGGTTTCAAAACACACTTTCTGGATTTCAAGGGATTAACACTCTCATGATGCCAAATCACTGGTCACAGCAGGGAAAAGTTGTCTCTGTTCTCCTGTGTCTTGGTGTCAAGTCCCAAGATTAGCACACAGTCAGAGATAATTTGTAATCCCAACTACATGCAAACATTACCAAGGAAACACGTTGAAGGATTGCCATTCATGCAGAATATTGGAGAATGCCTGGCCAGCCCAGGACCTGGGAGAGATGGAGGCAGGAGAGTCACAATTTCAAGATCATGCCTTCAGACTGAGGAANTTCAAGCGCAGACTGGAGTACATAAAAATTGTCTTAAAACAAGTAAAGAAAGGAGAAGCAAGCCATGTTGATGCTCATTGAACTTCAGCTCTTAGGACTTTAGTGGGTTCTTACTGACATTACCTCAGTGAGAAGAAAAGACAAGACTAGGTCATCATTCACAAGAAGGCTCATTAGTGCCTGAGNTATATAATTAGACTACAAATCAGATGTTTGGCAACTGTTCTCAAATACAGTTGTAATTTTTAAGAACATGGTAAATAGAATAGACTTTGAAAAAATTTTCAAAAACTAAGGTATCAGATTCTGTCCAGAATTCATACTCTCTAACACTAAGTGGCACCCTCCATGAGACAAATGCTCCAATAATAACAATAATTCTCAAAGCATTCAAGTACAACATGAGTCTCACAACAATAATGAAAATCCAACCTACATGATAAATCTAAACTGAGGGTGCTGGAGAGATGCCTCAGTCATTAAGAATACTTGCTGCTCCTCCAGAAGACCTGAATTCAATTCCCAAAACCTGGGTCAGGCAGATGAAAACTACCCACCATTCCAACTCCAAGGGATCTGACAATGTCATCTGTCCTATGTAAATAACTTCATTCACTTGGCGCACGTGCATGCACACACACACAAACACACACACATACACACACATGTGCAAATACACATAATCAAAACTAAATCTTTTTAAGTCAATTAATATATCTTAGTTGTTATTGACAATTTGATGAGGAAATACAAATTTGAAGTATGGTTTGTTGAAGGAACTCAAGAACCATGAGAAATTAAAAGTCTAAATCATCATAGCAAAACAAGAGGAGTATAAATTAGCAAAGCTTGACACACTTTCTTCTTCATTACCGAGTTGGGTAAAAGGCACACGCAGATGAGAGAAGAAATGTCAAGGTCCAGCCACACACCTGGAAACACTGATTTCTTTAAAGACTCTGCTTTTGAAAGCTTTTCTAGTGACCGAGATGAAGCTAGTCCACAGGCAAGGCTTTAATGACTCCTAATGACATCCTGCTATACACATGGATCAGTGCCTTGTTCAGCTATAATAAAAAAAAAACCTATATCTTTCAGTAGATGAAAACAAATATAGAGACCCACAGCTAGACAATGCAGGAATGGGAGACTTTGGAACATTCCAGCTCTACAATGGATGCCTCTATGGAATCCTTCCCCTCAGAGAAGAGGGATTGACAGAGAAGAGGAGGAAGAAAGATTGTTAGAGAAAGAAGTAATAGGTGAACTCAAGGACATAGTGTTTTACAGATACAACATGGCTGACANACATATGAACTCACAGAGACTGTTACAGCCTGAACAGGGCCTGAGCAGGTTCAAACCAAATAGGGTCCCAGCACTGAGACGGGGAAGTGGATATCAGCTCTCATCCCTTGACCAAGATGCTATCTCTAATTGACAACCACTTGCAAAGAAAAAATTAGTCTTCTACAATAATCTCACTGTATATATTAACCACACTTGAGAGTGGGCCCCATGCAGAATAAATTGTATGAAAAATGTTTTTTTTAATTGAAAATAAAAGAATCATTCAATACAGGGTGCTCATGTAACTACTACTGAACTGGAATCAGCATATTGTCCTCTGTCATCATCTGCATTTACTGTCCAAGTAGGAGGCAAAGACACTCCAGCCTAAATTCTAGTCCCACGAGGTGGAAGTTCATGCAACACAATTAGGAAGAATTCTGAGAGTCCAGTTCTNATGGTGCTATATGCACAGCCCTTCTTTTTTCTTTTGGAAAATATGAAGTACATTATATAGACTGTAATATTAACAACTTCTAAGTTAATTAAATGAATAAATCATAGTAAGTAATACTTAGGGGTAATATTTTAAAAATGCAAATTTCTGTTCTAGAGGAAAAATGTCAGAATCCCACCATTTGGAAAATGTGACTAGTAGGGGCAGAAGGCCTGATTTTGTTTCCCCAAGTACCTTCTATTCCTATGATTCTTTGTTCANCAAGACACATAACAAAGGCATTCTTTGATTTTCAGAAAAACATCACACATCTCTGAAAACAAAGTCCCTCTTGTGTATCCTGGGAAAGGCAAGATGAGATCACATCACATCAGAAACAAAATAATTTAGTGCTACTATAGACGGGAAACCATTGACTGAGGGGTCAGATCTTAAATTTGAATGTCTAGAATAAATAAATCCAAACAGATTTCTCAGAAGGCTTGTGGAAAACAAAACAGAAAGGAAACAGTGACAAGGGAACAGAGGGCAGAATGAATAAAAAGTGGAGGTGAAGTTTTATGATAATTTTGTAGTCACAGAGTCATCAAATTTCAGGTTTGGCGAGAACCCCAAAGGTCGCTGCTGCCAATCACATATCTGATGCTTGAAAACCCTAATTTTGTCTCCTCTCCAGTGGGATGACTCATGTCTGTAGCCTCCTTTCCTCTCTGGAAAGCTATAACTGTGAAATGCTCCCTTCCACACAGCGCTGTGCTTCAGCC
>LZPO01108290.1:25213-58209 GCA_001675575.1 Neotoma lepida | reverse complement strand
TGTCAGTATATCTCTCTCTTTCAGTTTGTCTCTTTCTGTCTCACTCTCTCCTGAAACTTCTAATGAGCTTATTATTTGTTTTATCTCAGTCTTTAGGGGAATACAATCATAATAACTGAGGAAACAACACAGAATTCCCTTTTCAGATCTACTGTGAGATGAATTTAGGGAGGCCCTTAATTCATCAGCTAACTGCCCCTGGAAGAAGAGCATCAATAACCAGGTCCTGAAGATACGCAGTGGAGGGAGTCTGAAGCCTTCCCCTTCTTCTGTGTGAATTTATAAACACTTGTGGATTATTACAGAATCTTTCCACAAAGAAATTTCATCTCCTTTAAATTTAGGCAGCTCAGGGTGTATGAACTGGCTTAGTAAATCAGAACATTGGGTACTTGAATAATGTCAACCCAATTAAGGGCTTTGGTAAACCAAAGAGGTTCAGTGACATATACAAGGTAGGTTGGAACCAAGTGAGTTGCCTACTGATTTTGGCCTTGGGAAATTCTTAAATAAGTCATTTTGAAAATCTCATCCTCTTCAGTAACGTCTTATGAACAGTGACATTTACTAACTTGCCTATGTAGAGATGTGTGCCATTTGGTCCTTACCCAGGGTCTCCTCACATCCTCTAAGGCCATTGAGCTCAGAAGAGTAGCTGAAACTCTCCCACTTGTGTAGATTATCTCCTGGTTGTGGATTCCCCTGAAAGTGTTTCCCAAGATCCACTGATGCACTGATTTTCTCTGAGTTGAAGTATTTCTTCCTGGAAGAAAGAAGGGAGATTTCTAAGACTCAGATATGAAATGAACATGACAATGCTCGGTCAGTAAATGAGACTTAAAAATTCAAGAAGTTCTTGAATCTAATAAGATTGACATGACCTCTCGGGGTTGGGGATTTAGCACAGTAGTACAGCACTTGCCTAGCAAGTGCAAGGCCCTGGGTTCGGTCCTAGCTCTGGAAAGGAAAAAAAAAAAAAAAGACATGACCTCTCTTCAAGGCTATACACACAGTAACAATTGCTTGGGCAGATTTTTTGATTGGACTCATTACCTGTACACATGTAAAGAGTTCCAGGAATGCAGCGTTTGTAAGCTATCACCCACATTGAGGTAGGCTCTTTGGTGACATATTTGCACTTGAGTTACCTATACTTGACTCTTTTCCTATGCTCCTATAAATATTCAATAGATTCACTATTTCAGTGAGATANACATAGGTTGTATCATTCCATTGGTCTGTCATTTGTACCTTAAATAGGGTGAATAGGCATTTGTTCATGTTTCCCAGGAAAATGTGCATAGCACATGTTAAAGGGAACCTACTTGGATGCCCCCTAGAGAAGTAGCCAGAAGGGTAGTCATACATTATAAATTCTATTCATCAGAGTGCTAAGATTTCTTGTTCTGTATGAAATCATGAAATACATGAGAACACTTTATGCTAATTACTTGAGACTGTGACACTTTGAATGAACTTGCTGAGGGAAGAAATTGAAACCCCTTGCAGCCATTCCAGCTCTCCTCTTCCTTGGGTCCTCTGCTATGTGCATTCATGTCAGTAAATTCATCCTTATGATGTCCTTCCTCCTTCAATCTGGCACCCTCTGCATCTTCTCCATGTCTTTTTATAATGATACAACTTAGCAAAAACTTGCATTTATTTTCGGATTAAGCTGACTTCTCTCAAATTTGCCTCTGTAATTGGTACCATAGGCCATGAAGGGATGTTTCTCTCCTTGCGTATTTGCAGCAGTGGAAGACTGATGTAGACCTAAATGGATCTTGAAATCCTTGGAAAGACCTGAGAAAGCAATGCTGTTATAGAATGTTGCATCAGAGAAGACCAGAGCAGCTGAATCAGAGACCCTTGGCAGTGTATGTCTGTGTTCGGGAGGTGATGAAAAGGGATGTGCAAACATAGTTTGCCTCTAATACTTAGATATAAACTGTTTTAGATCAATTTCTTAAACTTCACATAAAAATTCTGACAAGAATATGAGCACAAATTATACTCTAAAGTCAGCAAACCAAAACACATTTTGTATCTTAGTTTTCAGCACATCGGCCAAAGAATCCAACAACAGTGTCAGGGAAAGAGAGGTTTCCAATTAATTTTGTTTTAGTATAAAAACAGCATTTCTTGTTTTCAAATTTGCTATTCATTTTCTTTTGTTTTTAATATAAAATTTAATATAAATGTTCAAGCTCTTCAACAAAGCCTGCTGAGATTATAATTGAGATTACATTAGACAGATAAATCAATTTGAGAAGAATTGGTATATTGGCATTTGAAACTCTGAAATGATAAAAACAGTTATCTCTATATNTATTTTTCTTATGATCTTTCATCAATATTTTATAGTTTTCATCAAATATTTGACAATTCTTCTAAATTCATCATTGACTAGGGTCATGTTTGATGCTATTAAAAAGAGTACTTTCTGAAGTCTCTCTCTCTATCCAGTTGTTCTTTGTTTTACACATGTATGTGTGTGGCTTGCCTCCTGCAGTCTGGATAAATTTGCTTGTTAGTTCTTAGTAGCATTTTGTATATACTTGAGGATTATATGGGCAAAGAACATGTCTGTAGATAGAGATAATTTTATTTCTTTTCTCAAACAAATGCATCTTTTATGTGTTATTCTTCTACTCTATTTTCCAGGATCTGTGGAATTTGAATGTTAGCTGTGCAATATTTTTTAATAAGTAGAAAGTAGTTTTTCAATATTATGTACAATACTACCAGAAGATATCTGTAATATGCTCCAAAAAAACTGTTAGTTCAATAATATAGGTTTATTTTAAAGCCCGTGGCATGCATTGTATTTTCCTGTGTTTATTGAAATGACTATACAATTTTCTTTTCATATGCTGTTGACATTGAAAATTGCGATGATTAATTACATTTTTATTAATTAAACTTTGCATTTGNATATTTAAAAACCACCTAATTGAGTCTCTTAAGAACTATTTGATTATCTTGTTTTAAAATTTTGAGGCTTTGTTTAGTAGTTTCTCTTTTTTTGTAGTACACAGCATCAGACCACAGACTTGAGGAGTTGAAAAGTTCTTACTTGTATGTATTTTAGAAGTTTGTGTGGAATTGATTTTATAATTTCCCTAAATGTTTTACATGACTTCTAAAAAGAGGAAGCATTTTAGTTTATAATAGGTGATTAGCTACATGTTGATGTTCTATTTTTTATGTTCGTATGTGTGAGTGTGAATGTGTATGTTTGTGAATGTATAGTAGGTGAAAAGTATAAATGTACATGTATGCCCATGTGGACATTGGTGTGGAAGGCAGAAAACACCACAACATTCATCCTAAAAACACCATCCAACTTNACTGAGACAGTATCTCATTCACCTGGAGGTTAGTTGTTTTGTGGCTTTTCTTCTGATGTCCTTGACTCCTCTGGCTCCTACAATCCTTCCTCCATCTTTTCAGTAAGATTCCCTGAGCTCAGTCTAAAGTGTGGCTGTGGGTCTCTACATCTGTTTCCATCAATTACTGGATGAAAGCTCTCTGATGGTAATTGGGGTAGTTACCAATCTGATCACAGGAGATGGACAGTTCAGGCTATGTATCCACTATTGCTAGGAGTCTTAGCTGGGGTCATCCTTGTAGATTCATGGGAGTTTCCCTTGCATCAGGTTTCTTCCNGACCCTGAAATGCTCCCCTTACAGTAATCTCATTCAGTACTCTCTGCCTCCATTCATCCCTCAACTGGATCCCTCAAGTACTGATCCCCACCACCCCCCAAGTCCACCCAGGAAATCTCTTTCTTCTATTTCCCCTTCCCAGGGAATCCATGGGTCCCCACTTGTTACCTAACCTCTCTGGGTCTGTGTATTGTAGCACAGTTATCCATTACTTTACTGCTAATGTGTACTTATGTGTAAATACATACCATGTTTGTCTTTCTGGGTCTAGGTTACCTCATTTGGTATAATTTTTTTCTAGTTCCATCTATTTGCTTTCAAAGTTCCTGTTGTTATTATTTTTAACAGCTGAGTAATANTCCATTATGTAAATGTATCATATTTTCTTTACCCATTCTTCTNTTAAGGGACATCTAGGTTGTTTCCAGGTTCTGGCTATTATGAATAAAGCTGCTATCAACAAAGTTGAGCAAGTGTCCTTGTGTTATGATTGAGCATCCTTTGTGTATATGCCCAAAAGTGGGATAGCTAAGTGTTGAGGTAGATCAATTCCCAATATATTGAGAAACTGCCATACTGATTTCCAAAGTGGCTGTACAAGTTTGCACTCCCACCAGCTGTGGAGGAGTGNTCCCCTTACTCCACATCCTCTCGAGCATAAGCCTTCATTTGTGTTTTTTTATCATAGGTATTCTGACAGGTGTAAGATGGAATTTCAGAGTCATTTTGATTTGCATTTCCCTATTAGTTAAGGGTGTTGAACATTTCCTTAGGTATTTCTCTGTCATTTGAGATTATTCTGTTGAGAATTCTCTGTTTAGGTCTGCACTCCATTTTTTAACTCAATTGTTGGGTTTTGGGTTTTTGTTTTTGTTTTTATTTTGTTTTGGTTTTTTTTTCTTTTCTTTTCTTTTCTTTTCTTTTCTTTTTTTTTTTGATGTCTAGTTTCTTGAGTTCTTCATGTGTTTTGGAGATCAGCCCTATATAGGATATAGGGTTGGTGAATTTTTTTCCCATTCTGTAGGCTTCCATTTTGTCCTATTGACAATGTCCTTTGCTTTTCATTTTCATGAGGTCCCAGTTATGAATTGTCAACCTTAGTGTCTGTGCTACCGGTGTTCTATTCAGAAGTTGTCTCCTGTACCTATGCATTTTAAGCTATTTCTCACTTTCTCTTCTCTCAGATTCAGTGTAACTGGATTCATGTTGAGGTCTTTGATCCACTTGGACTTGAGTTTTGAGGAGAGTAATATACACTGATCTATTTGCATTTTTCTACATGGCAACATTCAGTTATGCCAACACTGTTTGTTGAAGATGTTTTCCTTTTTCACAGTAAATTTTGGGCTGCTTTGTCAAAGATCAAATGTCTATAGGTGTATGGATTTATTACTTGGTCTTTGATTCTGTTCCATTGATCAACCTGCCTGTTTTCATGCCAATACCATGTGGATTTTATTATTATAGCTCTGTAGTAGAGCTTGAGATCAGGGATGGTGATACCTCTGGTAGTTCTTTTATCGTACGGGATTGTTTTAGCTATCCTGGGTTTTTTGTTTTTTGTTTTTTTTTTCATATGAAGTTGGGTATTTTTCTTTCAAGGTCTGTAAAAACATTGTTTTAGAAGTTTGATGGGAATTACATTGAATCTGTGGATCGCTTTTAGTAAGATGGTCATTTTTACTATGTTAATCCTACCAGTCCATGAGTGTGGAAGATCTTTCCATCTTCTGATAGCTTCTCCAATTTGTTTCTTCAAAGACTTNAAGTTCTTATTATACAGTTCTTTCACTTTATAGGTTAGACTTACCCCAAGATATTTTTTATTACTTTTCCTATTGTGAAGGGTATTGTTTCCCTGATTTTTTTCTCAGCCCTTTTATCATTGGTGTATAAGAAGGCTACTGATTGTTTTTGAGTTAATCTTTTATCCAGACACTTCACTAAAGGTGTTTATCAACTGTAGGAATTCCCTGGTAGAATTTTGCAGGTCACTTATGTATACTATCCTGTCATCTGCAAATAGGAATAATTTGACTTAGTCTTTTCCAATTTGTATCTCCTTGGTCTCCCTTTATTGTATTATTGTTCTAGCTGGAACATCAAGTACTATAATTGAATAGATATGGAGAGAATGGATAGCTTTGTCTTGTTCATGATTTTAGTGGATAGCTTTGGATTCCTCTCCATTTAATTTGATACTTGTTGTCTACTTGCTGTAAATTGCCTTTATTATGTTTGTATCCCTGATCTCTCCAAGACCTTTATCATGAAGGGGAATTAGATTTTATTAAAGGCTTTTTCAGCATCTAATGTGATGATCATGTGGTTATTTTCTTTTAGTTTGTTTATATGGTGGATTACACTGACAGATTTTCATATGTTGAAACATACCTGCATCTCTGGGATGAAGCCCACTTGATCGTAATAGATGATCATTTTGTTGTGTTCTTGGATTTGGTTTGCCTGTATTTTATTGAGTATTTTTGCAACAATGTTCATGAAGGAAATTGGTCTGTAATTCTCCTTCTTTGTTTAGTCTTTGTGTGGTTTGGGTATCAGGGTAACTGTGGCCCCATAAGAAGAATTTGGCAATGTTCCTACTGTTTCCATTTTGTGGAGTGATTTGAGGAGTACTAGTATTAGCTCTTCTTTGAAAGTCTGGTAGAATTCTGCTTTTGGTTAGGAGACTTTTAATNACTGCTTCTATTTCTTTAGGAGTTAAAGGTATATTTAAATTGTTAATTTGATCTTTATTTAATTTTGGTATGTGGTGTCTATCAAGAAACTTGTCCTTTTCTTTTATATTTTCCAATTTTGTGGAGTACAGTTTTTTGTAGTATGACCTAATGACTGTTGGGATTTCCTTAGTGTCTGTTTTTATGCCCCCCTTTTTGTTTCTGATTTTGTTAATTTGGATATTCTTTCTTTGCCTGTTAGTTAGGTTGGATAAGGATTTTTCTATCTTGATGGTTTCCTCAAAGAACCAGCTCTTTGTTCTTTATTCTTTGATTCTTTATGTTGCTCTCTTTGTTTCTATTTTATTGATTTCAGCCCCTGGTTTGATTATTTCCTGTGGTCTAGTCCCCTTGGAGGATTTTGCTTCTTTTTGTTCTAGAGCTTTCAGGTGTGCTCTTAAGTCACTAGTATGAGATTTCCCCAAATTCTTTATGCAGGCACCTAGTGCTATCAATTTTCCTCTTAGTGCTATGTTCATTGTGTCAAATAAATTTAGGTATGTCGTGTGTTCATTTTCATTGAATTCCAAAAGTTTTTAATTTCTTTATTTATATTTTCCTTGACCCAGTGGTAATCAGTTGAGAATTGTTCAATTTCCATAAGTTTACAGGCTTTCTATAGTTTGTGTTGTTGTTGAACTCCAACTTTATTCCATTGTAATCTGATAAGATACAAGAGA
This sequence comes from Neotoma lepida, assembly GCA_001675575.1. Lineage (NCBI taxonomy): Eukaryota > Metazoa > Chordata > Mammalia > Rodentia > Cricetidae > Neotoma > Neotoma lepida. Next base: position 51,122 of record LZPO01108290.1, on the reverse strand, counting down.
GTTATTCCAATTTTTTGTATATGTTAAGACTTGNTTTGTGACTGAGTATGTGGTCAGTTGTGGAGAAGGTTCCATGAAGTGCTGGGAAGATGGTATATTCTTTAGTGTTTGGGTGAAATGTTCTGTAGATATCTATTAGGTAAATTTGAATCATAACATCTGTTAGTTCCATTATTTTTCTATTTATTTTCTGTCTGGACAACTTGTCCACTGGTGAGAATGTGGTGTTGCAGTCTCCCACTGTAATGTATGGGGTTCAATATATGATTTAAGCTTTGGTAATGCTTCTTTTACAAATGTGGGTTCCCTTGTATTTAGGGCATAAATGTTCAGAATTGAGACATCCTCTTGGTAGATTTTTTCCCTTTGATTAATATGAAATGTCCCTCTCCATCTCTTCTGATTAATTTTTCTTTGAAGTCTATTATGATAGATATTAGGACAGCTACATCATCAAGCTTCTTATGTCCATTTGATTGGAAAATCTTTTCCCAACCCTTTACTCTGAGGTGGTGTCTGTCTTTGATATTGAGGTGTATTTCTTGTATACAGCAGAATGGATTCTGTTTTCATAGCCATTCTGTTAGTCTGTGTCTTCTTATTGGTGAATAAAGTCCACTGATAATTGAGAAATATTAATGGCCAGTGATTGTTAATTCCTGTTATTTTGTTTTGTTTTTGTGGGTGGTGGTGGTGNTATGTGTATATATTTCCCTTCTTTGTTTTTTGCTGGTGTGNGATTTTATATTGCCTGCTTTTTCATTGGTGTAGCTAATTTCCTTATGTTGGAATTTTCTTTCTATTACCTTCTCAAGGGTTTGATTTGTGGATAGATATTGATTAAATTTGACTTTGTCATGAAATATTATATTTTCTCCATCTATTGTGATTGAAAGTTTTGATGAGTATAGTAGTCTGGGCTGGCACCCACGGTCTCTCAGAGTCTGCAAGACATCTTTCCAGGCTCTTCCAGATTTTAGGGTCTCTATTGAGAACTCAGGTGTAATTCTGGTAAGTCTACCTTTATATGTTNCTTGGCCTTTTTCCTTTGCAGCTTTTCATATTATTTCTTCATTCTGTATGGTNAGTATTTTGATTATTATGTGGAAAGGAGACTTTTTTCCTGGTCCAGTCTATTTGGTGTTCTGTAAACTTCTTATACCTTTATAGGTATGTGCTTCTTTAGAGTGGGAAAATTTCCTTCTAAGATTTTGTTGAATTTATTTTCTGGCCTTTGAGAGGGGTATCTTCTCCCTCTATTCCTATTATTCTCAGATTTGGTCTTTTCATAGTGTCTCAGATCTCCTGGATGTGTTGTGTTAGGAATTTTCAGATTTAACATTTTCTTTGGCCAATGAATCTATTTCCTCTATTGTATCTTCAATGCCTAACCTTCTTTCTTCCATCTCTTGAATTCTGATGGTGATGCTTTCCATCTCTTGTATTCTGCTGGTGATGCTTGTGTCTATAGTTCTTGTTTGATTACCCAGATTTTCCTTTTCCAGAATTCCCTCAGTTTGTGTTTTCTTTGTTGCTTGTCTTTCCATTTTCAGGTCTTAAACAGTTTTATTTGTTCCCATTAACTGTTTTTTTTTTTTTGATTTTCTTCACATTCTTTAAGAGATATATTGATTTCTTCCAATTTTTTGTTTTTCTTTTCCTCAATTTCTTTAAGTGATTTGCTTTTCCTTTTCTCTTTGAGGATATCTATCATNTTCATAAATTTATTTTTAAGGTTATTTTCTTGAGCTTCAGCNGAGTTAGAATGTTTTGGTCTTCCTGTCACAGGATAGCTGGGATCTAGTGGTGCCATATTGCCCTTTCTGTTATTGATAGCTTTCTTACACTGGTGTTTAGGCATCTGGATTTGGGATAATTATAGGTCTATTTGTTGATTCCTATGTTTGTCTTTGTTGGATGAGTTCTTTTGTTCCTTGGTTTCTGTATCTTCTCTGGTCTTCTGGCNTAAGAAGCCAAGCATTCTGGTGACTGGTGAGTCTTCAGGTCCAGCAGGGTGTCTCTACTGGGGTTTGGGGGCTCTTGGGTCCCATTATTGAGTCTGTCCTTAGGTAAAGCCAAAGTCTTCTTGGGTCTCTAGATCTAGCCCTACCTCCAGTAANGTCTGAGCTTTTTTCTGGGGTACCTAGGACCAGCCTGGTCTTTGGTAGAATTGTTGGGGATATTCTTCTGACTGATGTGCACTATATCTGGGTCTATGGCATCTGTTCTTCCAACTGGTGTGGATTATGCCTGGGCCTGTGGAGTCTGCTGGAATTCTGGGGAAGGGCTAACAACCAGGAGGAAGATGAGANAGAAGGGGCTGGGTGGTTGGTTTGGGTTTTGGCCAAGCAGAAGCCACCCTGTGGCAACAGTCCAGGTGAAAGTCAGGTTACTCACCAGCTAGTCAACTGATGAGGGCTGCACCAGAGCAGTGGGATTCCTCCAGAGCTGAGGAAAGGCCCAGTGGTACTGGTGCTGAGATGGGAGCGGGGCAGGCCACAAGACAAGAGGGTCACTCAATGGTTGTGGCCCATGTGGTCTGTACCTCAGTGGCTGAAGTCTGCTGAGGTCAGGGGTAGGACCCAGCAGCAGCAGAGCCAGGGACAAGCTGGGAAGGAGTGGGCCTGGGGAAAGGGTGGGTCAGAATCCATGGAGAGGTTCAGTTCCACTGGCAGGCCTGGTTATTCACCCATTCTAGTTTGTGTGCCTTGGGCTTGCTTAGGGAAATCTTCTGGGGTTGGAGGGAGGGCCCAGAAGAGGGGCCAGGATCAGATTGGCATGGCATGGGGCTTGGGGAAGGGTCCTGGGGAATCGTGCAGTTCTACTGGCAGGTGGGTCACTCACCCATTCTGGTGGGTGTGATCTGGGCCTCAGTGGTAGAAGTTCTCTGCAGTAGGGGTCAGGACCCAACAGCAGGGCAGGGGACTAATTGGAGAAGGTGTAGGCCTGGGAATGGTTGTGGGGGACAGAATCCAGGGAGAGATGCAGTTTGGCCCAAAAGGTCTCTTAAAAACATTGTCCATTGAAGAAATTTTCACTGTCAGATACCAAGTTCAGGTCACTATGAATAAAAAGATTTTCGTAAGAGCTTGACTCTTTATAACCTTTGTGTTTGTGCATTTATGAGAGAGAGACAGGAAAGAGACAGAAACTAAAGGAGGTGAAAGAGAAAAAAAAAAGACAATCTGATTTGCATTTGTCCCAACAATTGGAGCCTCAATTAATATATCTCAAACCGCCTTAGGACAGTGCCAAAAAAGATTAATTTGAAAGTGATGCATCCTATCTTTTATCTGGATTGTATGACAGAAGTCTTGCGAAGCTGAAAACCTGCTAATTTAGTAGTCAACAGCATCAAATAAAATTTCTCCCCTGTATGTCTATAAAAGAACATCTTAGCAATAAGGTACAGCAAATATGCTTCAAAACAGTATAGTCAGCGAATCTGCTTCAGGTTTTGAAATATCTAGCAGCAACATTTATTAGAAAGAAACTATAATATATCAGCAATATAAAAAGCTGTCTCTTCATCAACATTGCTTTATTATAGGCACTAATTTTTTTTTGCAAAAGCCTTTAGATTCTTTCCAAAACACCTGCTGAACTTAAAGAAATATGGTGAATACTTGCAAAGAGACAGATGCAGCTTAATCACATAATACTGAACTTGACTTCATTGCTTAACAATAAATGAACTGAACACCCCAGTGCAGAAGGCTTAAGTCTTCCTCAAATTTGTACAGTTTTCATGAATACATTGTGATGATTCCTTCTTCATCAAGTTTGAGGATACAAACAAATAGCGATTATAAGAATCTAATTAAAATGGAATTCTTCTAATAAAATTAAATCACATCAAAGATCATAGTTTGAAATTAACTCCTTTCTCCCATTTCCCCTCCTCCCAGCTATTTCAATTTTCCTAGCTGGCTGCTTTCTTTCTACTTTTCTCTTTGTAGTTCTATCCATGCACCCGCCCATCCATTCATCCATTCATCATGCTCTGTTTATTCTATCAGATTACCTGAAAATTTCATGTTATGGATGAACCTGCTTGAAGGTCAGGTAGGATGGCATTATAGCTCAGTAAAAGATGGAAATAGAATAAGAAAGACCACTTTCTCATTCTCTCTTCTGCTGCACATGATTAGTTTTATATGTTGATTGATTTTTGGTGCTTGGTGAAGTCGATTTCAATGAATTTCACTCATCCAGAGTTGACCAGATTAAGACCCATAATTGTTTACCCATATCACTTTTCCCTTCTCTCTTCCCTCTTTTTAATGACATGTGCAGAGGGAATCTTATTTGCACATGTGTGGAAAAGTGTCTACATATGGCTACATACATTCACATTCTCTATTGAATTAACCATTCTTTCTTCATTGATTCTTATTTGCATTGAAATGGTAAATAATAGTACTTTAATTTTACTTCTTCAGATAAGCTGTGTGCTTGAGAAAACCATAAAACAATGAAAGCTCATGAATATTCATATCAATGACTATGCAGCATTATAGTCATAATCTCTGGAACTAGTTCTCATCAGTTCAGAATTAATTATCAAGTTCAGTTTTAATTGCATTCTTCTAAATTACAATCCCTCCCCCCCCCAAAAAAAAGGACTATAATGAATTATCTGGTAAGTACTTTACTGGGACTAATGCGTCAAGAAGAGCATCCTGAAATCCCATCTTAATGTCTAATAACCAAACGAAGGCATATGATCCCAAACCCACATTCTAATCCTTGTTATCCAACGTATTAGACATTTTCAGCTGCTTCTTGGGGTTTAATATCTTTCATTTTCACTCAGGATTCACTAAGAATTTAATTGAGTTTGGGGAACTTTTTATTAAAAATTAAACCCTAAACACTCATTGTTTTTGCTTCCTTGTCCTTGTAAAACTGAAACAGCATGGCGAAAGGGGCACGTGATGGAGCAGACCCTGAGGAACAACACTCACCCAGAGGGAGGGCACCCCTGCATCAAAGCAAAATCAAGTAGAATGTTTCTGCACTAGGATATCAGTCTGTTAGAAAATGTGACCAACTTAAGTCTTCTAGTCAAAATACTAAATTGATGTTGAAAGCTATTTAGGAAAGAATACTCAGCCATAATACTCTTTTACTTTGTAATTAATTTTTATTTTTTGAAATTAATGTATGTTTACAAAAATTTCCGCCTTTCCTTTCCTCCCTCTAATGTCTCCTTTGTAACCCTAAATACATATATAATATATATACCTGAATATTTCATTTCTGTCCATATACTCTTACTTGTATGTACATGATTTCAGAGCTGACTACTTGATATTAGATAACTAATTGGTATACTCTTCACTGGGGAAGAATATTTCTCTCACTCCCAACATTCCTTAACTAAGGAATGTTTTTCTGGAGTTGTTTGTTTAGGTTTAAGGCTCCATGAGATTTCCCCCTCCCATATTCTTTTGGTGTCCTTGTTCAAATCTTGTTTAGGCAGCCATGCTGGTGAGACTTGAAGGGTATAGCTCCCCTGACATTTCTAGGAGATGTAATCTGACAGCAAACTTCCTGATCCTCTCTCTGGTTCTTACAATCTTCCTGGCACTTCTTTAGAGATGTTCCCTGAGCCATAGGTTCAGGAGTTGTGTTGTAAATGTCTCAGTTGTCCCTTGGCACTACACATCATTTGTTCTCTGCATTTTGTTTGGTTGTGATTGTCTATGATGTGTAATGGTCTGCATCTATTGCAAAAATAAGTTTCTTTGACGAGGTGTGACAGTTACACTTATCTGTAGGTGTACGGATAAATATTTAGTATCTAGTTAAGTTTCAGTTGTAAATTGTCATCTAAGATCCGTGAATTCATTAGCTCCATGTAGTTAGCTAAATTTCTTGTACTAGGCAGTTTCCCTCTTATTGTGTGGGCTTTAAGTTCAACCAGATAGATGTCGGTTTGCCAAGAAATGCATGCTACTACTGGACCCTTAGACTTATTGTGATACACTGCTTATTGTAGTTTGTTTCTAAGTAGGACTGTTGGTTACCCCTTCTCCCTCTTTGAAAGAGTGCATGAAACCTTCTGTTACTAAGAAAGCTATTCTTCAGGGAGTATGTCTTTTCAAGTCAAATCCAGCTTGGAACCTTTAAATCCTGTGTCCAGAGTGCATGGTGTCTTAAGCAATAAGGACTTACCTTCAACCCCCAAGCAGCAAGCAGAGGCAATAGCAATAGCCTGTAATATTTTGGGACTCTCTTGGACTACTTTGACCAACAACTTAAAAGAGGAGCTGGTGTTTGGAATTTATTAGATAGTCTAGGTTCTTGAGGATAGCAATATCATTCTAGGTGAGATAATTTCATTTATACTGTATTTATATATACATAGACTTATATGGATTACATGTAATTTTAGACAAATAGATAATATGACTTCTTATGAATTTTTCAGACATCCTTCTGTTAATTTAGAATCCTCCCTACTTCTCCTTCTGTATTAATCACCCTCTTCCTTCCTAATTAAATTCCCATATTTTCCCTATTTACTCTTAAAGTCACTTCTATCCTTGTATACTATGCTTATTGATCCCCATCATAGTTTCTTCTTACTCTCTGGGTTTCTGTGCTTACACCATGATATGTATTAACAACTGAAGAGCTGGAATTAGGAGTCGCAGATGAGAGAGAACAAGCAGCTTTTGTCTTTCTAGGCCTGGGTTTGCTCACTCTAGATGATCTTCCTTAGTTCCGTTCATTTACNTGTCAATTGCATCATTTCCTTTTTCCTTACAGCTTAATAGTATTCCATAGTGGATACATACACATTTTCATTACCGACAGTNGGCTGAAGTACATTTNGGTTGTTTCCATTTCCTTGTTGCTGTGAATAGAGTGGCAATGAGCATCAAGCCATGGTATTCTTATAATAATTAGGTTATAATATTTTTTGCAACAAATGAAAATAAAAATATTCAACTTCCTTAGTATCAACAAAATGCAAATCAAAACTAGATTAAGAGTTCATCTTACACCAATAGGAAAGGCCAAGATCACTAAAACAAATGATATTACCTGCTTGTGAGGATGTGAAAACAGGGGAACACTGGTTCATTAATGGCAGGAGTACTAGTTTGTACAGCAACTATAGAAATTAGAGCAGCAGTTCCATGGGAGGCTGGGAATAGACCTACCTCAAGATTCAGCTATACCAGTCTTGGAAATATACCCAAAGGGTGTTTCATCCTACCACAGGGACACTTGTTTGACCATATTTATTGCTACTCTACTCATAATAGCCAGAAATTGCAAACAGTCTAGGTGTGAATCAATTGATGAATGGATAATAAAAAGGTAGTACATTTATCCAATGGAATATTATTCAATTGTTAAAAATGAAATTATGAAATTGAAGGTGGAGCTAGAAATAAATCATACTGAGTAAATTAACTCTGACTGAAAAAAAGTCAAATATTGTATTTTTCTCCTTTTTTTGTTTTTTGGTCTTTGTTTTTTGAGACAGGGTTTCTCTGTGTAGCTTTGCGCCTTTCCTGGAACTTACTCGGTAGCCCAGGCTGGCCTCGAACTCACAGAGATCGGCCTGCCTCTGCCTCCCGAGTGCTGGGATTAAAGGCATGCGCCACCACTGCCCGGCTCTGTATTTTTCTCTTATACATGGATTTTAGCTTTTAAGCCTTCGATATGCATACTATAAACTGTAAAACCACAGAAGTTAAGTATTGAATACAGGACTAGGGGGAGGGCAAGATATCTAAAGGAAGGGGAAATAAAATATATAATTATGAAAAGACAAGGGTGGACTGGAATGGGAAAAAACTGGGGAGGGTGATGGAAAAGAGGGACAGGGAAAGAATACAAGAGGGACACCTAAATCTAAGAGCCATTTGAGGGGTCATATGGAAACCACAAAATATATACATATATGAAAGAAAAGTAAAGAGAGTCACTAAATAATGTGGAAGACAATGCCCCAGTGAAACATCTTTCACCACCAAAGGAAACCTAAAGTGTCAGGAATGTGTTACATCTAGTAGAATTATTGGCCAAAAGGGTCCCATGGAAACCCTTAAACATCTCAAGCTATTTCCAAGGCTTTTGGCTACTCTCCACATACTGATGGTAAGAACCTATTATAGAAGACAAAACTACATAACTCACTGAACATGGAGAAGGAGAAGTCCAAGTGATGCTTAACTAGACTCTTCACCCTACTGACTAGTGTCCATTGTACTGAAAGCTACTCTGCAACTACCAAAGTATGAAGGTAAAAGGCCAAGCCAGCTACAAACCCTTCAATCCATAATAATGACCTGCCTGAAAGATGTGCTAATGCAATAGTGGCGCAAAGTTTGTGAAGAGAAACCAAGCACTATCTGATAGGATTTAAAGCCAACTCCATCAGAGAGAATCCATGCTTGCTACTGCTTGGTTAGCAAAGTACCTGAGACTAGAGAGTAAGAGACCTAGGAAAAAACAAATACTACTGTTCTCCTAAAGAAATGTAGCAATAAAATGACTCTTACCAACAGTCTACTACACTTATACACCAGTGTCTTGCTCTGCCTTCCATCAGAGAAGCTTCCTCCTGCAGTAAGTGGGAACCAATACAGAAAGACCCATAGCCAGATAATGTGCAGAGAGTGAGAGACCTTGGATCACTTAGTCCTAAATGGAATATCTCCAACAAACCCCTCACTTCAGGGCCCAGGAGCTATGTGGAAGAGAATTCAGAAAAATTGTAATAGTCAGAGGCAATGGATGGCTCNAAGGAAATAGTGCCCTCTAAATACAACAGGACATATGAATTCACAGAGACTATGGCACCATAAACAGACCTGTAAATGTTCAAGCCAGATGGGGTCCCAATGCTGAAAAAGGGAAGTAGACATGAGATACCATTTCTAGCCTATCTGCAAGTGACACCTGCTTGTGAAGAAAAAACTTAGTTTTCTCCAATGGAGTCTCAATGGGTATAACAACCATTCATAAAGAGAGCCCCNATATCCAGGAGTAGAAGGCCAACACAGAACAAACTCTATGCTATTTTGATGACCTTTTTTAAATTCATATTGCTTTGTTTGGACACTTCTGTCTTCCTGACCTTTTGCTCTGTGTGTGTGTGTGTGTGTGTGTGTGTGTGTATGTGTGTGTGTGTATTGTGTGTGTGTTTCTTCTGTTTTGAGTTTGTTTGTTTTATTTGTTTTCCTGTTTGTCTTTTAGAGAGAAAGAAAAGACATGGAATTGGGTGAGTGGTAAGGCAGAACAGGTCTGGGAGAATTTGGGGGAGGGAAAAAGCATGATATACTGTGTGAAAAAAACAATAATAAATCAAAAGAGCACTGAAATAGTGGAAAGTTGAACTGTAAGTCTTACTAAAGCTCAGTCATGTAAAATTCTCAAGCAAATGTTTATTAAGCAGAGTGATTATATGCTTTCTATGGTGTTTAGAAAAATTTCAGTGTGTATTTAAATGAAGACTGAGATACAACAACTTTTTGGGTTCTGACAGGGCAACTACAGGTCAAAACAGGGCATCATCATTTATTCTCAAACTTTCCCCCAGCTGGTTGAACTTTTTTGAGAGCCCAAGAAGAACTGTAAGTATCACAGAACCAGCAAATCCCACCACCTGACTGGTAGCTTTCCTCTGTTCAGCTATACACTGTGTCAAGTTGTAGAGAAGACTTTCCAGTTGCCATGTCCAGGAATTACCAGGAATGTTAGGGAAATATGAGCAACGAAAAACTGTTTTACATAGTTAAGTATGGCTGAAATAGTTTAGCCAGGAGAAAGCAATTAGCTAAACACAAAAGTTGTAGAGGAATGATCTATANCCACTTAGGATTTGATGTCAATGATTCAGTTAGAGGTGGGAATATAATCCTTAGAAAGTCCTTGGAGAAGAACCAATTTTTAAAATCAACAATCAGTCTTTGTTTAAACAGAGATGCAGTAACCATGGTGAAAACAAAATTTGGGCCAAGTTATGAATATGTGGAAACACAAGCAGATCCATACATTCATAGGGAAGAAGTACTTAAACATTAAGGATAAGGGGAGCTACATGCCCATCATCCCAGCACTTAGTCAGGAAACCGAGGCAAGAAATGATAGCACTTCAAGGCCAGCCTGAATCAATAGTAAGAAGCTGTGCATAAACTCCAAAGCAATAGAACAAACACAGAAATGACAGGGAAGCTTCACCCATGATATCTCAGCACATGGGTGACAAAACAAGACATGAACAGTGACACCAACAGACATGCTAACATGAAAGGGGGAAATCTCAGGGTGGAGGCAGAAGCCAACAACAACAGACAAAGAACTACAGGCAAATAAAGATGGCTGAGACTAGGAGAAAAAATCTTTCGCAGGGATGAGTCTTCTGTTATCCAATACCAATGGATCAGGTATAAAATCATATATATATACATATATACACGTGTGTGTGTGTGCAAATGTTAAACAGACTGAGCAAGTTGTATTTATGTATTTATGCATTTATATTTGTATACACATAAACACACACACACACACACACACACACATACACATACAATAGCAACTCAACAAAAGAGGCCACAGATTTGAAAGGGAGCAAAGGAAGGACTTGTGAGAGGTGCTGGAGGGAGGAAACTGAAGGAGAGAAATTGTGTAGTTTTGTTTTAATTTCAAAAGGCCATAAATATGGAAAGGAAGACTTCTTTANNGAAGAGGTTTAGCTGGAAGTCCCAGTGACTGGGGAGTCTCTTTCTCAGGCTTAGGTCAACAGGGACAACAGAAAACTCTGAGTAGGAACTTGGTGAAAGGATGACCAAGGGAGCTTCTAAGAACTCTCCAAACCACAGGGTAGAAGCTTATTTTTTCAGAAATTAGAGTGATGGCAAATGTTGCCACACTGGTAGACTCAGTTGAATCTGTCTTTTATTCCACATTTCTTTTTAAAAAGTTCCTGGGAATTTAACACAGGCACTAACAGTGGCAAAAGTGGGGAGACTAGTTCAAGAGCACCCCCAAGACTTGCTTGAGGTGTTAAAGCCCTCATGGATAGCCTGACAGCCCATATAGACAGCTGTGCCAGCACAGTACACACTTTTTTCACATTATTTATGTGGTAGCAATTTGGAAGCACAGATTAGATCTTTTAAGAAAACCCTTTTCCTGCTCTCTGGCCAACAAATGATGGCATTGGGCTATTTCATCAATGTAACTCCATTTGAAGTCAGTTTAAACAGACCGTGAGCAACAAAAATGGCAAAGAATCAGATTAACATTTTTTTTATTCAGCCTCTAAATATTTCTAAAGGAAGAAAATATCCCAGTTTTGTGATTTTCATCANCTGTTACTCAAGTCCCATCACTGCCCATGTCGGACTCAGACACCAAATCCACCCTCTATGATTTGTCTCATTGAAAATAAAGTTTCTGATCATGCCACTGGTTTTTGACACATTTATTCCATAATATATGAGAAACAGTGAAGCTTCAGTCATTATTAAACATCTAACAAATGTCCAATTAGGGATACATAGCATATAGCATAAGACACAGCATGTGTTTTTATCAGCCTGCATTAGTGGCATTACTAAAAGGACAGGATGGATGNACTGAGCTGCTTTCCCAGTGCTGTGACAATGTGAAAACAATATGGCTCAGAGGCAGGAACTGCTCTCTGAAAAGGCCACCACAGCTATCTTTGTTCACACCCAAACCTGAAGATTGTTTATATCAGAGACCTAAGAGAACTGCCAATTAAAACCCAAAGCTGTTAATTAAAATGAAGCAGTGGTTTAAAGGAGTAAAAGAGAATTTAAAATATTGTCTTTAAAATAGATGGAATAAACAGTAAAGAGGAAGGGAATGAATCAATAGCTTCATGGCAATGATTGATTAATTGATAGTTGATTGATTGATTGATGCTTGACTGATTGATCATACTTTATTTCTGTTTTCAGCCAACAAATTCTCAACAGCAAAAAATTCTTCGGTGTTATTTTCAACAAGATGCTGGAAGAATCTCTTCTAAAACTTGACATGCCATTTATTTGTTTTATAAATTTGCATACAAGTAATTCAATTCTGTAAGTTTTTACACATGCATAAATTCTTAGAACTACCACTCCCAAGACCCAGAACAGCCCAATATTCTGTGGATTCCTTTCACTAACTGTTTGTAACCACCCTGCCTCATTTCCCTAACTGGATGATAGGCACTCAGGAGACAGCCTAACAACTTCTTGCTTTTTAATTTGAACCATAAATTATTACTATATTTACAGAATTGTCTTGGATGAAAATGTGACTTTAACATATTGGATATTGATTTACTGTAGTAGATACCAGAGAAAGAACCCCAAAAGTGAAAAAGTTCACATTTTTCATGCTGATGAAGGCTGGAGTCTATGAAGAAAACCAGCCTGCACATTACCCACCGCTGACACATGCCCATGAGGGAGAGAGTGATGAAAAGCCTGCAGCTCAAAGCCTGTGAAATCATCTTCTTTATATACTCTCTTATAGGGGCTATCTCTCATAACCTGGTGTCTTTAGCTTGAGTTCAATCCACTTGTCATTTTATGTAGATATATGAGTCCCTCAGCTGGGTGGAATGCTCTTTCCCAATGCATATTGGGGCAATTACTCAGGATGAGTAAACTGGACATTGATTGGGGAATAATAAAGACCCTCTGCCTCTTGTACACTCAACATCTGGATTCTGAGCTTTAGCAACCAATCCAAATTCTGATTATTTTTTCCTTTTTTGTATGTTTGGCATTTCTTCTGCTTTTCTTTCCTTTGAACTTACTGTTCTCCACACCATCTTAGGGAGGGCTGCCAATCACTTCACAAATGCTAGACTCCTACATAGCCTGTTTCCTTGCAATTAAAAATTAAATTTCCAAAGTTGATGCATCTAACTTTGGTTCCATCAATCAAATCAGAAGTGAATGCAGAGAAACATTTTAAAGAGAGTCGTGACAAAAAAGAAAGCACATTCCATTTGGATGAGCAGTTTGACCACATGACCTCTGAGGNAATTTCTTCTTTTTAATGACTTTTGCTGGCTGACACTATACTCTGTACTAGGATTTGTTAATTGACTGAGTGAATTATGCCCAGCCACCTGCAAACAACACTTGACCAATGTAGACTGAACCCCAGTGCATTTAACAAGCATTTAGCTGCTTGTTAAAACCAAGCTTCTGGAACTTTCATTAATGATTGACTTGTCACTAGTTTTATTTTATTTGAGTCTCTGAATTTTCATTTAAGAGTATATTATTCTCATCACCTCCCAAAGCCTCTGCTGTGATCATCCAATAGCAGCTTCATATGTAACCAACTTGTATGTACCGTCACTTTGACAAGACATTCACCTTTTCATGATTTTGTGCACATGTCTTCCTGTTTCTATTTTTCACTGCTTTCTTCCTGCATGACAGAAAATTTCAATCAGAAAAATGAGAGACAAGAGAAAAAAAAAACTATGGAGAATTTAGGTGAAATATGTAAATGAGAGCATCACAGTGACAAAAACACATAATGAGAAGAAAGAATACTACTACTCTGATATGAACAGTAATGGACACAATATCCAGTAAGGTCCAGTATAGGAGTCAACATAGAAAGACACGCTATAACATAACACAGACATGCTATAATAGACACACACGCACACACACACACACACACACACAACTATATATTTGTTACATTAAAGATTTTATTAAGACATTTTGTTTAAAATTAGAAAACCAAAATAACCTCACTATAAAACAATTTGTATTTAAACTTAAGGCAGAAATGCAAAGCATCACAGAAGAAAGGAAGGCATTCAGCTTATCAGAGAACACTTAGAATAATCTAGAAAGTGTATAGCTAAGTACATAAGAAACTCAAAACCTCACATGCTGAGTTTATAAGAGAGATTACAAACACTACTAGAGTGAAATGAATACATCTTAGTCAGCTGCATCTCTAGGTGACAACACCACACATAGAAAAATATATTATTATATCATTTGTCATAGCTAAATAAATCATTTACAAAGTTTAGAAATAATACTCAAAAATATTATGGGGATTTTTATTTTCAGCTTCATGAAAATCCACTTGAAAATGAGCCATGCTTCTCACAAATGTGATTTGAATTTGCATTCCAAACCAGAACAGGTAGATTAGGCATGTAGTGACTCTTACCCAAAGAATTAATTTTTCAAACCTACCAATTTAGCAATAATACACACTATTCAAATTCGAAGGGATGCATCTCAGAGGAGACAGAGCACTGTCTTGAAACATACAACAAGTGATGACTTGTCAGTGGTAGAAGCAACAGCAGAAATCTGAACAAATGGAGAAACATAATATATTCATGGGTAGGAAGATTTACATTTCCATATTTTACCCACATTCAAATATAAGTTTATGGAGTCGGTGAAATCTCAAAGTCACAGTAGTAGGAAGCTTGATAAACGCTCACATGAACAAGTTAGCTGTAAGCTCTGCTGCTTCACATGGGGTGCAATCGGTGCTGACAATAAACTTTATGTTTCAAAAGCTAAAAGAGTTTTGCAAATTTACATTATTAGCAAAGTATAAAAAATTTAGAAAATAGATCTAATGTAAACATTTCAAAATAAATGAAGATATTGAAAAATCACATGGTATCCTGTAAATACAGATAATGTGTATGCTCTTGTGAATTGATTAAAAAATTAATTAAATTAAAAAATAGAACATACATAGAAAGATGAATACCAAAAATTTCTAGTTTATGCAGTCAGGAATAGAAGGAAGACAACCTGTTTACTGCAGAGCTAGACTTAAGGATATGCTATTTGGGGATTAGGGAGATAACTCAGTGAGTAAGATATTATTGACACAAACAAGAGGGTTTGAGTTACAATACCCAGAGCCCATGGAAGAAGCCAGAAACACCTGTGTGGATCTGTAATCGCAGCTGTGGGCAGGTAGAGAGACAGGCAGATCCTGGTGGCTGGCTGGACAACCTAACCTTAAATCAGCAATTCCCCGACTCCCCGGGAGACCCTGTCTTAAATACTAAGGTAGAAAATGACTGACAACGACACCTAATGTTGACTCCAGGCCTCTCCATGCAGAAGAGCACAGTGCACAAAAGCCCACAAGTGCTAACATGAAATCATCCTCATCCCACACATACACACAGACAAACTCACACAGACAAAATGTGATAAGACTCTGGGGGCAGTAATGCATAGGCACAGAAATATATATAAAAAAATTGAAAGGCAAAGGAAATATGGAGCAGTCAGGAAAGAATTAGTAAATAAATAATGCTAGAAAAAATTAACTGTGCCTCTAAAATTACTTTCTAGCACTCTGTACAAAAACTTATTTTCTGTGGATTTGTGTTTAAATTAGAAGGTCAAAACAACAAATGGAGAAAGGCACACAAGATTTCTCATGTAAAAATAAAATTAACCAAAAAGAAAAATGTTAATATTGTATTATATTATTAACAAAATCTTTTATTGATCAAATGNACTTTTTAAAGATTAATTTTATCTTCTTTGTGTGTATGTGTTTTGTCTGTGTGAGTATATGTCATATATGTGCAGGTACCCATGGAGGCCAGACGAGGACATCAGACACCCTGGTGCTGATGTTATAGGTGGTTGTGAGCTCCAAAACATGGGTGCTGGGAACTGAAATCAGGCCCTCTACAAGAACAGGCAGTGTTTTTAACTTCTGAGCCATCTTTGCAGCCCCTTAAATGCATCTTAAAGACACTGCAAAAATGATTTACATGTGGAGAGAATTAAAATATAGCCCTTATAAACTAAAAAAAAAAAAATTAAGGGCTAGAATATTCCAAGTATATATAAAATTCTAAACAAAACCAAATAACAATAAAAATGAGAACTCTATAGAAAAGGGAAAAGATTAAATATATAATGTTATCAATTATTTATTAGTTGAATATAAATTAACATTGTAGTATTTTACCTGTTTTACTAGCAAAACTTCGTTTAGAAACAGCCTGAAAATACTAAACATTTGTAAGTATANGTAACAAATGAACCAATGTGCCCATCATAGGAATGCATGCACTTGGTCAGCCCTAAAAATATACAAGTAACATTACACACACTGAACAAGATGAATTCTTGTATTTATGAATATTTATGTACATTTGTCATGTATATAATATACATGTAAACAATTAATGAAAAAAAGTGGCCATGAATTTGAAGAGCAAGGAGGGATATGTAAGAGAGTTTAGAGGAAGGAGAGTGAAGGTGAAAATTAAATTATGTGATTGTATTATAACATCAAAACCTAAAAGAACTTGAAAAGAAAAACTATGGCACTTTGNGGCTAAGCTACCTATTACTACTGGATGTGTGAATTTGCACCATCACCTAAGTCCAGATGAGTTTACCTGTGTGCTCACAATTAATTCTGCTTCTTAATATATATTGTATAAACTCGTATATGGCTGAAGAGATATGACTAATAACATTCTTTAGCAATTATTTTTCTGATACTGAGAATTGACTCTAGCCCCTCATATGTCCAAGGCAAGCATTCCAACGTGGAGCTATGTCACCAGCCATTGGCTGCAGCACAGAAAGTATAAAAACTGAAAAACTGAAAAAAATGTATTATTAAAGTAGATCAGTAGAACATAGTATTATCATGTAACACTAAGTAATTTAGAAAATAATATCCCAGAGTCACAATATAGATAAACCTCATAATTACACTGTTAAACTAAAAAAATCTGCATATAAATATAGAAATGCATTCTGTAAGCATTCTTTAAATATTAGAAGTGATTGACAGATGTTTGTGTATGTGTATACAGTTTCAAGCAGGTCTCACAGATGAACAGCAGTGGTGTTAGAGCGAGTCTTCTCTAAGAGTGCTTTGGTTTGATATCATCTATTCCACACAACACACGTACACCTGCTGATATGGTGAAGGTATAGAGGTACCATTTGTCCACTAAAACTTGTGCTAGGTAGAGTACTACTCTTTAAGTTATTTATGTTGTAATACTAAATTGAATTTTCTCTCTGTGTGCATGTAATTTATATTATAAGCCTCTTTACTAAATGTACAGAACCCTATAATTCACACACACACACACACACACACACACACACACACACACGCACACACACATGCAAATACATACTTTTTAGTTTACTTTGTAACTGTCCTTTGTCCTGCTATATGAGCTAGGAAAATGAGGCTCAAAAGATATGTGATATTAACAGCACACTCAAAATATGGAATGACAGGAAAATCTGAATGTCACTTTTCAAAACTGTTAAGTCATCATTACTTTTTTCATGATTCCTACCATCTACTAATTGTCCATTAATTCTTAACTCAATAGAAACTTTTAAAGGAAACTTATATTTAAAAGTTCNTAATTGTCAATGATATGGTTCTCTTGCAACTTTAGTAATAATCCTAGATATTAGGCTATCCCTATACAATGACTCACATTTCCCCAGGAAACAGATGTATGACCATTAACTGATCAAATTTCCTCTAAGTATTATACTTCACTCTTTAACTTTGATATTTAGACATCTATAGTGTGAATTTTCTAGTTAGACCTCATNCATTTTCAAATAACAAAATATATGTTAAGCAAGAATTATATGTATGCGCTTTCTGTAACAGCTCCAAGAGAAANCGAATCTTCCCCAAATTACCCCTTCGCTCTTCTCAGCTCACCATATCCGCCTCAGCTACCAGTTCCTCTATGACACAGAAACATGGACATATTTATCAGTAAAAACGAAAAGTCTGCAGCAGACTCAGAGTTTGATTGCTTGTTTCCTATCTCATGGAGCTGTTTTGGCAGACTGTGGAACTTTGGGGAAAAGATTCCTAGTAAGAGGAGGTAGAGCACTAAGGGAAGTCCTGTGAAGGTTGTAATGCATCCCTCATTCCCATCATCAAGTTCTTCTTCCTGCTCCACTGTGGTGCAGTGAGTTAGACTGTTCCATAAGCTCCACCTCCATGTCTTCCCCATCTTTGTGAATTGATGCCCTCAGAAACTGAATCACATAAATCCTTCCTGCCTCAAATTATTCAGTCAGGTATTCTGTAACAGGGAAACAAAAGTCAATAATACAGGCACAGATACTTCTGATCTTTCAGAACTATCTATATACCCAATCATTTCATCACAGAAATTATTTCTTAATGATTCTTGGAAACAGCAAAAAAATTAATTTCTCTAATCTGGATTATATTTTTTATTTAAAAAAGAGAAAAAGGAGAGGCAGAACACTGTGTAAATCTTGCCATGCAGTTTACAGCTTCTTTCTCATTTTTGATCAACAATTCAGGACCAATGTCACTAACTGATTTGCTCAAGTTTACAAGCTGAGTAGCACACATACCTCAACATTTCTAAGAAATAGCTTCCTACCAAAAGTGTGAGAAAGGCTTCTATGACTGATCTTAGAAAATCTCATTCTTTGCTAAATACTCTGTGAGTATCATGGGTGATTGCATCAAGCCCAACCATCAATAGTGGTTGATTGAGAGATATCTTCTGAGCTAGAAGGATAGAAATTGACCCAAACAGTATCCTAGTCTCCTTAAATTATAGTACAGTAGCATTTGTTTTCCATAAGTCCTCTTTATTCACAAGTGTTGGGCAAGGCAGCACTCTCCAACTGATAGACAGATTAACTCCCAGTGGTAGCTATAATTTCCTTAATGATAAAACCCTTTGGGGGCAAATTTATACATCATCTCTTTTGGCACTGGAATCCATCCTAGACATTTCAAAGTGTGTGCTCATGCTAACACAAGACCTGAAGCAATGGATTGCTACTATTGGGACATTATTATGCTAATTTAAATATAAATCATAAATGTATACATTTATAAAAAGCAGAATATATGTATTAAGCACTGCCTGGATGTTCTAACTAATATTAATAAATGTAGAAAGCCTTATTACCACCCTCCTGAGTAGTAAGAGTGAAAAAAAACTAACTTGTGACAAACTGTTTAAGGTTGTGTTCTAGAGTGCTTAGTACAGATTATTGTACTATAGGTACCTGACAAAGAAAGAATATAGGTAGAGATGATGACTCAGAGGACTCAAATGTGTAACTCCCAAAATAGAGGAAGGCAAGTAGAGGCCAGAGAATACTTCAGTGGAGGAGAGGGTGTTTCTCACAGTTGTGCTGAAGAAGGATGGCTTTAAATTACCTTGGTCTGCTGCTCACTTTATTGAATATCTCTCATATATAGGGTTCTCTGAAGAACAAAAAGATAAGATAGTTTCATTTCCTGCAATCTCCTTTAATAANCAGATGGCAAGAGAAATGATTTTAGAAAGCTCAGTCATAAGAGACAGGAAATGTGGTCTACAGATAGACTGAGGATCAAAGGGATCTGGGATCCACCCACAAGTTTCTGATCCAGTGTGGCTGGGAGATACCTGAAAGGCTGGTTACATAAATGTGCATCTTTGAATAGGGTAAGAGCGTAATAGAAAATGGAGAGGGCCACCACAATGAATGCCAAAAATGGAAAGATATATAAAGACTGAACAAAGGATGGGCAGCCCCTGAATCAAATAGAAATAGTCCCAAATCAGGTCATTCTAAGTCTGAAGACGAGATGTTCTCCTGAGGCTCATATGTTTGGTGCTCAGTTATCAGCTAATATAAACTGTGGAAATTATAGCATCCTAAGGGCTCTGGTAAATTAATAAATTAACCCCCTGATAGAGTCGTAAGTGCAACATGGGAAGAGGGGTGTTGTTGGAGAAAGTGGGAGCCGGGTATAGCCTGGGAAGCAGTAGCGTGTTCCTGGCCCCTGTCTGTTTCTCTGACTCTGTTTGCCAGTCACTGACTGTCAGGGGATAATCCTTTGCCACATGCTTCTGCTTCCATGATGTTCTTCCTTACCTCAGCCCCACAGTAAAGCAACAATCCAGCTATGAGCTATGGCTCCCCAAACCCATGGAACAAGGTAGATTCTGTTCTAGCAGCTCTCTTAAAAAGGTGCTGACAAATAAATAAATAAATAAATAGATAAATAAATAAATAAATGTAAAAATAAAAATAAAAAAGAAGGTGCTGACAATACAAATAATCACAGAAGGCTAAGTGCTACAAAATGAATCAATCTTCTTACACATTTGTCATAGTAGCAAAAACTAACATTGTCACCATTTCAAATCCTGAGATGTCAGTTGCTCCAGATGCAGACATAATGTGAGAGGGGGACACAGCAATTGTACATGGATTCAGACATTTTAGAACTGGAGAAGATCCAGTTCTGGGCTAATCATTACATAATTCAACTCCACAATATCCCTGTAGACAGAGCATTAAGAAAGAAGAGGGGATAGTTTAGTATTAAGGCCAAGAGGAAGTGGATGAGAAATAAAAAAAAAATCAAGAGAATTCTTGCTAAAGTTGGATGGAGGCTCAGAAATAAGTTTAGTCCAAGCAGGAATCAATAAAGGCAATCATGTACAATCAACACTTATGTGGATTTAAGTCATGTGACTCAAGAGCTCCAAATAGAGTTGAATTAGAGCAGATGGCAGAACTCGGCGGCAGTGGAGGTGCACCAACTTTACTTAAGAGAGATTTCACCCTGGTGACACTAGCAGACAGTCCTTTACAAGTGAGACAGTTTGGAAAATGAGCTNCCATTGAATGCAGAAGTGGGCACAGCCTAATCCTGGTTTTAGGGAATATTGGAAAGACTTCTATTGAATCTTCATGCATCACTAGAGAGACAAAAAAAATCTCTTGAAGGTTTTCTGTCAGGCTACATAGGTTCTCTTCTTTCCCTCTCACAGGCACTTTGCTTCCCCTGAAACCTATAANAATAACTTGACATCCAGCAAGAGTGATCAAACCTTCAGGAGCCTCTACCGTNTTTATACCTCAGACAGCTAAATCAGTTTCTCCCCTCTTTTAAGTCCTGCATGCACACCTCAGAGTCTTCACTTCTCTGTTCATGCTGCAGGTGCATAGATTCTACCTCGGCATGGTTATTTCATTTCCACTTCTTTTTACCTTAGCAGCGTTCACTTCATTTTACCTACAATTAAGGATAGGAGATCAAAATTAACAGACTTCAGAACTCCATTGAGAAGATAAAAGAGCTTAGGGAAACCTGATACTTTGTGATCCAAGAAAATAATAATGTAATTTGTACTTATGTATGTCCTTTAACATTTCTCTCAACTGTGTTTTATACTTTTCTATGCCTAATATCTACAAGCCTGCTGCGAAGTTCTTGATTAAGTATTTCATAATTGATATTATTTTATTTCAACTTCCCATTCTGTGTTCCCGGGGAAGCCTGGTGGAGNCTTGGAGTTTAATCTTCTGCAGGTCACATTCTCTAAAACCATATTCTTACANGTGAGTTAATGCACCGGGTTCTAAATANGTGACAGTATCTGTAAAATGAAGATTAATTTTTTTGTTTATAATCTANATAAAATCAACTTGATCTTTTGGGCAATCATACCGGCTGAAATTTTAAGTATTTTACATTAAATAAAAAGGTTAAAAATAAATATTTTTATTATACTAGATTTTACCAGCAATGAGATCTCTTTAGGGGTGGGGAAGAAGGTAATACAGAAGAAAGTGGGGGAAGGCTAAAATAACAAGTGTGTAGTAAAAATCCAAAAGATCCACACTATTAATGGNTTACATTGAAAAATCTTATACTATATATAATTCTGTGCATAAAAAGACATATAAATATATAGCTTTGATGAACTTTTTTCTCCTTGGCTGACAATGCTCCCTGCAGGAGGCAAAGGTCACCTAAAAAAATCCCCAATTCCGAGCATGAGAAGCCCTTCTTTTAGTTGTTGGCCAGGGCTGTTCAAGAGTCACCCAAAGAATACAGCCTATAGTTATTGACCCTGGTTGCTCACCCACCCACTCCAACNAGAGATGGAAGGTTAGTTCCCACTGCTGGAGGCGTTATGTACTTCTAACACAGAGCTTGAAAACTACTAAGTTGAAACTGATCTGAATGGCCCCTCCCTGAGGACTAGCGTTCATGGTACCAGAAGGTGCTATGTAAGATTCTGAAGGAGGGAGGAAACCAATAGTCCTACCCAGTTATGATGCCTATGAGCCACATCAATGTTCAGCAGGACACAAAAACTCTATTGGAATAGTAGTGGCACCCATAGCTTGGAAGCAGACAACAGCTCTCTAGTTGGACTTAGGTTCCACTCAATAAGAGGGATACAATACCTGCTACTGGAAGCCTAGCTAACTACACAGTGCTAGTGAGCCAATGGTTATTGGAGGGAAATCTACAACTACTAATTTACCAAACCAGCATCATCCCTAATGACAACCTATAAAATTGACCTTTATACCCCACAGCAAAGTGCAGCCTTCACACTTTATCAAGGAAACTTCTNTTTCCAACAAACAGAAAACACAACCAGTTAATACGCAGAGTTGCGTATCCCAGTCCCAATGGGTACATCTACAAAGACTCAAAGAACATTATAGAAGAGGAGGTGGAAAGATTGTAAGAGCCAGAGGATCAAGGAATTTCCTGTGAGGCTGTGTCTCCTAGTAACATCATAAGCTACATTCACAAAGAATCATCAAAAGGGTTGCCAAAAAGTAAATTTAAAAAGGATGACACCAATAGATATCCCAAACCGGATTGGGAAAATTCCATGAGGCCTCAAAGTGTTGAAGAATGAAAGTCAACTGAGGAAAGCTGGGAACAGGAGAGGTGGTCCTCTCCAGGGAAGAGAAGAAAAATTGGTTGATAGTCCTGAAAAGACATACAAGTAACATTATATGGACTGAGAAGGTTATATTTAGGAATTAACATATGCATGTACATATATACATGCAATAACAATTCATGAAAACAGAAGCCATGAATTTCAAGGAGAGTGGAGAAGTGTATATGAAAGGGTTTGAAGGAGGAAGGGGCAGGGAGAAGTGGTGTAATTATGCTATGATTTCAAAACCAAAAAAAACAGTCTTTCACCATCAAGTTTGAGATGAGCTGTGAGTTTTTTATATTTATCTTTTTATATTTAATCTTTAGTGGAATAATAACTCCCTTTGCATTCAAAATTTCTAAAAGATCTAGTTTTNTTTTTCATCGAGAATAGTCTTGTGTTTGCTAAGTTTGAAATCATGCATGTATTAAGATCACCTTGGTTTTATTTGAGTCTGTTAAAGTGGTGAAAATGTTGATTTATATTCAAATGTTATGCAACCATGGGTGTCTCATCTATACAGAATTTCATAATGATATATTATGCCTTTTACACTTTGTTAAATCCAATATAATAAAAAGTTATATATAACTTAGCATCCATGTTAATGAGAATACTAGTCTGTGTTTTTCTTGTAAAAGCAACTGTTGGTTTTGGTCTTAATGCAATATGGTCTCAAAATAATCAGTTCCCTGTGGTCCCCACACTCCTAACTTTAATTTTGATTTTTGGAAACATTCACATAGAATTTTTGTTATTGCTTAGTTCATAGGAGTTTGTTATAAAATGTTATGAAAATGATCTAAGACTAGAAGATTTTTTTATTTGATTTGGCCTGTAGACAAAAGATTCTCCATGTAGTCCAAATTAGCCTTGAACTCATAGAAATCCTCTTGTATCAGATTCCAAAAGACTGGGATTGCAGGCATGAGTCACCTTGCTATCCTGTGTACCTATATGTATATATACATGTATGTAGATAGATAGATAGGTAGATAGATAGATAGATAGATAGATAGATAGATAGATAGATAGATAGATAGATAGAAAGATAGATAGATTCCCAAAGATAACCTACTCAAACTGAACCATGCCATTCATGTGCCTCCGAGCTGACCAGCTGGTATTGAACAAAAATATTGTTGTATTCTTCCCTGGAGGAGATTATTCCTATCAGTCTCAGTCATCCTTAGTTTCCAGTAGTTCTTCATGTAAGTTGAAGCTTTGTGAGCTTCCCCCATCTAGTCTGGCATATCTGTTATTGGTATCCTTGATAACTTATGTTTGGATAGACATGTAGAGGAGACTATATTGGCAAAATTTCTCATATTCCTATGAGATATAACCTCAGAGCAAACTCCTTGATCCTCTAGCTCATTGGTTCTCAAGCTTCCTAATTCTGCAACCCTTTAATACAGTTCCTCATGTTGTGGTGACCCCAACCATAAATTGTTATATTGATATTTCATAACTGTAATGTTGCTACTATAATAAAACATAACATAAATACGTGATATTCAGGATATCTGATGTGCAACCCCAGTAAAAGGGTCATTCTACCCCAAAAAAGTCCGTGACCCACAGGTTGAGAACTACTGATCTAGTTCTTACAATCTTTCCACCCCCTCTTCCACAGTGTTCCCTGAGCTTTAGTTTCAGAAGAGTTTTTCAGATGTATCCATTAGGACTGAGTGCCACAGCTCTGCATTGTGATTGGTTGTGGTTTTCTCTAATGCTATCATTCTATGTCTGGTACTAGAAACCAATTATGCTGCATTAAAACTTCTTGATAATTTTATTCAGTTTAAAATATTGTACAACTTTAGAAATATTTTTCTAATGCCCAAATATTTGTACATATGGAGAGTTCTTTTGTTAATTTCCATTTGATTCCACCAGAGGGTTCTGAAAAGACTATGAGCAGAAACAGAGTGCTCTGGCAGCAGCTCCTACTTCTTGACTCCAAGCCTTTTGTGGACTGTTCTTCAGGGATTTCCCACTCTCTTGACTCAATGCGGGGACTNAGCAGACTTTGCTCACACCACCTTCATTCTTGTAGTCTAAAAATTCACTCTAGACTTAAGCTGAGTTATCATAGGCTTTACCAAATTAATTGCCCATCTTTTAAGAATCTCACTTCTTGCTTTATTCCTTCACACACTGTGTGACATTTATGCTTATTTGTGTGTGGAGGTGGGTAGNTAACTTAGTCACTGACTCTTAGCCAGAGATAAAAGAAATTGTAGCTATTACATCATTATTTGAAAATTAGTTATTGATTTAATCAAAATGATTATTCTGGGTAGATTGCAGTTGATTATATCTGTATGAGAATCACTTGCATGTAATGAGTCTCTTGCTGCCATTAGAATCCCCTTTCCAGTTTTGATCTTTGACTAGTTTGTCTCAGTGTCTCAGTGTATATTCTATCCTATTTGTCTTGGGGACCATTGAGCCTCTTGGATACCTCTTATCATTTGTCATCCGTCATTGTCATTTAACTCCATTTAGGTAATTTGAGGGATATTACACTTTTAAACATTTTCTGTTCTTTCTCAATAAAAGATACTGAACAAAATAGACTATCTGTATGTGAAGGAAAAAAATGACAAAACCAAACCCACAGCAATTATATAAAGCATACGACTTTGAATATTTTAGAACAAGAAATTAAATAAAACACAAAGTACATTAAAATATTAATTGTAAAGAGTAACCATGCTATAATCTAAAGACCCAGTGAGGCTAGGTAACAAGGATGGCCTAAGGGGGGATCCATGGATCTCTCAGGGAAGGGGAAATAAAAGAGATCTCCTGGGTGGACTGGGGGCAGGTGAGGATAGGAACATGTGGGATCAGATTGGGAGGTGGATAACGTGGAGAGTACTAAAAGAGATGACTGGAAAGGGGGGCACTTTGGAGTCAGGTGGAAACCTGGTGCAAGGGAAACTCCCAGGAATCTGCAACGGTGACCCCAGCTAAGACTCCTTGCAATGGTGGATGCAAATCCTGAACTGGCCATCTCCTGTGTCTGGGTGAGACTCCCAGTGGAGGGATTGGGCCATTGGCCCAGCCACACAACCTTTAACCTATAATCTGTCTTGCCTAAGGGAAGTAGGAGAAGGGTGGCATGGGGACTGC